>RXPK01003275.1:0-45156 GCA_004143645.1 Protaetia brevitarsis
GATACTACTACTATTCGTTATGTAACTATATTTTCATACGTTCAATAAATAATTTTGTTAATAATATGAATATGAACCAATATATATTATTGTGATCTTCCGGCTATATGCTTTTTTACGAGCAAAAGAAAAATAAATAAATAACTTTTAAATTAGATCTGCCTTTTCTTTGCAGATACCTTCCTACAATGATAAACACAATACAATCCATTAATAAAACAGTGCAATCATTAATAACATGT
Organism: Protaetia brevitarsis; assembly: GCA_004143645.1. Taxonomy (NCBI): domain Eukaryota; kingdom Metazoa; phylum Arthropoda; class Insecta; order Coleoptera; family Scarabaeidae; genus Protaetia; species Protaetia brevitarsis. The sequence goes on from RXPK01003275.1 coordinate 243, forward strand.
ATAATTTATTAATAAGTTTATATCAGAAACAAATAAATAGCATGAGAACTCTTACTCTCAGGGTGAGTATAGTTATTTGGGATATTCAAACTAGTATTATCAATTATCCAGTATAATTTAGATTCTTTAATTCAAAAAGGAACTTTTAAAATATCCCGCGCTATCATTAGAGAATAGAAAACCACCAACCACGTTTGCCAACTTATAAAAGCTCAGAATTTTAATCTCATACGAAATAATAATAGTAACCTCAAGATATTACAGACGTTATAAATTCGGTTATATAGAAATTTAAACAATGTTTTGATCAGATACCTCGTTTTCCGGTTTATACAAATGCCAGAGTACCTCCGAATGTGATTTCCTTGTAGTGACAATCCAGATTCGCTCGTATATTCACCTCCTTCGTTACAGTCAGGATGTATGATTAGACTCGGAACAGCAAACACATGCACACTCCCATGTAGAACAAGTACCCAGATATGGTAAACACCAAATTTGTGAATTTATCCCCTTCGATACCAAATATACCCCCACAATATGGTTTAATTCATTTATATCTAATGAGAAATGACACAGCTTTTCTAAGACTTTCCATCAACTATCAACACGTAACCAAGGATTTTCATACATTTTCTTTATACGAATCACATTAAGTTTGTTCGCGTCGCATGAACTATTTGCACTATTATGCACTTTAGCACACAAAAGTTCTTAAAGTGCATAATAGTGCAAATAGTTCATGCGACGCGAACAAACTTATTGAGTCACTCCCCATTCAATTAAAATAGATACCTAGGATACCAGGCTATCGTACAGTTGTCAGACGATAAATTATATTCAACTTCCATGACTACTAGTGTGAATTAATCCAAATTATACTGGACTTACAAACAGATGTGTACATAAAATAGTAATTGCATTTCAATATGGTTGGTAGCTTTCCTCTTATGAAACACAGCAATATATATATTGTTATGTTTACGTACAATTTTCATAAAATTATTCACGATATGAACGCAATAAAGTATTAAATTATATCTTCTTCGTTAGTTCAATGATTTGCAATTTATTGCAAGAACGAAGAGATAGGATACCTTAATGAAAGGTGTACGGCAGTGATTGAATTGCTGACTTACGCCGCGGTCGCTGAGTGAGTGGAAGTTCAGTGTGTGGCCTACAGAGAGCGTGCATCTAAACTCTGACCTCTTAAGAAGCAATTGAGAATAATACTTGAGACACGATACTGATGTAAGTGAATTTGCTCTTGGAGGAATGCTAAAGGCGCTTGGTTGGCAGAAACTCACATTTCCATTTCCTTTTCTGCTTGTATAATGATTCCTCCACAATGGACCATGAGCATTGGGTGGTATTCTTACGGTTAATTGTCTTCTTTTAATGTTTTTTTTTTTTGTAATCACCAATGCATGATATTAATCTTTTAATATTACTTTTACTGCAATCCAATTATATAAAGCTGCAACGCTTACTCAACAGTAAATTAAGTGAATGAAGTGCGATTATTGCATCAACGAATTAAGTTCATTATTATAATTAGAAGTTTACTCTAGAACAATAATTTTGATTTCATTAATACAATGGATGATTTATTATTCAATAAATTTCGTCGGCATTTAATAAAACCTTTTTTATTGATTTAATGAACTCGTTCTTTGGTACAAAGAATTTTAATACATTATTTCATGTAAACAATCATTTCTTTCATTGTTTCAGGACCCATTTTCGGTTCAGTGATACTTGCTTGTGTTTGGGATTATTTCTAGTATGTAAAAATACTACATTTGGCAATTAAAAAAGGCAAAGCATCGTGAAGATAACAAACACATCAACTATGAAAGACAAACAATTATAACTGTACAGCATACAAGACTGTAAAATGAAATAGCTCTCCACTGGGTGGCGGTTTCTTATGTTTGCCAACAGTTGATGATATAACTTTGAACCTTAATAGTCAAATGATCTTTGGGAACAGAGAACTACATGCTACTACATGCTTGCTATAAGATTATTCAATGCGTGAGCAACATTTAACCTGTAGCGTTATCAGTTACAACACCTTACATATTTTATCTTATTTACAGGAACTAAGAACCACTGCTCGTATTAGTGCTGTTTTCTATGGGAAGAGGAATTTTACTCTATAAAACAGCCTTACTTAGCTTCCACTCCAAACATGATTTCTTTGTTCATTTAGAAGGAGTGAGGAATGTTCGTTATATCTAAATGATTTGCTGTTACTTGTATGTATCTCTACCCGATATAATATTGACTAAATCTCAATCACAACACCAAAATATAACAAATCTGGCAAATAATCAAACAGCTAATTATGTCTATTATAAGCATTATTTTTTTTTTTCAAATATAAAATAATTCTAAGCACTGAATATACTATAACAATTAACGAGCAAGATAATAAATGCGGAGTGTATGCAGAATGCATTATACTTGAAATTCATTATCTTTGATAAAACAAGGTGCGTTGTTCATTAATGGATAATGCGCCTCTCAGTAATTAGTTGCGCTGTTGTAATGCAACGGCGTAAAAGGAAGATATTGAGGGAACGTGAAACGGAATTGTGGATCGTGCGCATTGCACATGTTTTGTGATTTGTAAAAATATCCATGGCACACACATAATCAGAATGTACGTTTCGGATAAGCAGTTCCAATCAAAAATAATTTTTCAAAATAATTTCTTTAATAATGTGTATAGTATAAATGTCTGTTATGGGCAAATATAACCATCTGTCTCGATATTAACATCAAAAAACACTACCAATTTACCTTTACAAATAACCAGTTTTTCACTTGGAATATACCCATCTTATGTAAACCGAACCTGAAGTAATGAAAACGTAAAGTTTCACCTGGGGCAGGAACATGTCGGGAAGCCTGTCAACCAATATAGGATTTTTCTCGCAAAAATTCGTAGGTACATACCTACAAATTGAATTTGTTCATCTTTGAGGCACAATAAGATAAATGTCGACATGAAAAGACGTCTACATGGAAAACATAAGACGATTTTATCGTGATATCTAATGTATTATGCATTATATTTCAGTAGAATATATTTGATTTAACAGAATCCCATAAAACCATAAAATCGTTACAAAGGAAACATTTGAAGGTAATGTTTGTAATAAGTTTAATATAACTCAGACATTGTAATTTTATTTATAACTATATTATCAATAGAAAGCATTACCGTAAGACGGTTACAAAGCCGTAGTGTTAATTGTAAATTGTAATGAAAATAAATTTTAATACTACCTAATGAGTTTGTAAGTTCTTTCTTATTATAGGCTGTATATCATGAAACATACAATTTATGCTTTATCATTATAAAGTTTTCCGTTGTTCTAGTTTTTTTTTGATAAAATGTTGCCTTCGTACTTTTTTTTCCAACATCAATAGTTTATGCTGTTGAAATTCTAATTTTTGCTTATGTCTTGTATTGTACGTTGGAGTTAAGAAGCTTTCATTAAAAAAATGAATGCTGCTACAAAAAAAAAACACTCACATTATTACGTAAAATACCGATAATTAGCATATTTGCTTCTCTAAAACCTTTATAAAGAATTATTAAACTTCACAATTTTTATTATGCCCAATAGAATTTAGTAATATTTTCTATGGAAGCGCTCCAGGAAGTAGCTTCTTAGCCATTAAAAAGTATTTGAAAAGTAAAATAATTTACCTGAATCAGAATTGGCTTTCTCAATTTTTCATTTTCTCATCATTCTTTTTCATTAATTGTAAATGATAGTCATGTTTTAGTATATTCTTTGGTAAAATAAATATTTATATTGCGATTTTTATATGGAGTTACGGTTACAACCATGAATTTACAATATAAACTACGTGCCAAAAAAATTGCGACACATTGAAGAAGCTGAGTCACAAAACTGAAATTTTGGCAAGTTTCAAGTAGTAAATCATAACAATTGGAAAAGAAATTGTCAATAAAATGGCACATTCTCACGATTGTTTATATACTGTCTAACTCTGCGAGGCATGCTCTGAATACGACGATCAATGACATCTTGTGGGTTCTCATCCCAGGCTTGCTGTAGATGACGACGAAGTTCCTGCAAGATGTTTTGTTACTGGTGGTAAACGCCTTATGTAGGACCATCATCTCCCACACATGCTCGATCGGGTTTAAATCCGGAGAGGGAGCAGGCCAAGGAAAGGAAAGAATTTCTATTCCCTCTTCGTGTATGAAGTTAGAAAAATGATTATCAGCGACTGTTTCCATGCAACAGTTGTCTTGTTGAGATTTCAGCTTTGTGACTTATCTCCTTCGAGTTATTGCAATTTATTTGGCACGTAGTTTATTTATAAGAATATAATAATTCATTTTACTAATTTATCCAAAATTTCCTGGACTCACTTACTTTGTTTTGGACGGTGCTAGCTGTTTGCTGTTTTATCCTGATAGAGAGGTTTACAGCAAGTACCCCATCTTAAACCAACGAGTGGTCGGGTTCAAAGCCCGGGGAGGAGGGGGAAGAGGTTCCTTTTGTGTTTAGTACCGAAATTTAAACTCAACTTTAAAACGTACTGGGGCATTGTATAGGTAATAATTGCATAAAGAGAAGAAAAGTCCAAAGATTGTGTGACGATTAATAAAACCCAAAATCCTGAATGCTTTATAGCTAACTTTACGGATGTGTTCAGAAAAAGTAACGCTTAGATCCTTAACTGACGATCTTCTTGGCAAAATGGTACCATCCACTCTGTAATCATAAATAATTGGACTTTTCTTTTCAATAAAACTTAAAATGATTGAGCACTTGCTAAAATTCAATGGTAGCAAGTTACTTTTACACCAATTAGACGCATTAGCAAGATCCCTTTAGAAAACTAGGTAAAGTCGACGTCAGTCACATTTTTTGTATAAATTTTACAATCATCAGCAAATAGTAGATATTTGGTATCTTTTATATGAATGACAATATCATTTATAAATATCATAACTAGTAATGGACCTAAATTATTCCCCTGCGATACACCAGATACATCCTGAAACGGGTAGGAATAAGCACCCTCATAAAATACAAACCGCCGGCGCCGTCTGTTGCATAGATAGGAAGCAAAGGATTATTTGAGAATCCAAATACACTTTTTTTAAGAGAATATCATGATTAACTCTATCGAAGCTCTTTGAAGCATCTGTATATATATATGGCATCAACCTGACAGCGGGTTTCAATAGCCATCAACAGATCCTACGCATATAACAACAAATTAGAGTCCACCGATCTTACACAAAAAAAAATGCTTTTTTGAGAGCTATTCCGGATTTTATCTGAGGAAAGACTTCGTTGTGAATAAAATGTTCAAAATTTTTGAAACCACAGGCACAATGGGTATCAGGAGATAGTTGGACATATCATTAACATCTTCAGATTTAAGTATAGGAGTAGTTTTAACCAATTTGCATCTATCAAAAAAATGTGCCGCTCTGAAGTTAAATATGTATTATACCTTCATGTTTTGCCTAAAGGTAAATACAGTAAAAGTTCATATATAACTATGAAATAAATTTCGCTATTGTTTCAAAATAATAATCGGATATATTGAATAGAAAAAAAAAAAGAATTATAAATCGTGGATTTTAGTAACACCAAATTAGCTACCAAAATCATTTAATTTACTACAAAGAAATAGAATATATTTCAATTGACCGAACTGTTACTAACAAAATTTGACCCTAGCATTAAAACGGAAGATGCTAATGCGAGGCAGTACTCGTAAAGATCAGAGCTTTATACTGAGGTTTTTAGCCACAGGAGATGAGTTTTATAAACCCATTAAATTTGTTGGAAATGGTAGCATAGAATTTTGTCAGGCTGGAGAGTGTATCGAAGGAACAAATAAAATGCGATATATGTAATTACAAATCTCTGGGCAAGAAAACCAACAAATCGATTCGATGCTCTTTAGTTCATCAATAGGCGAACCTTAAAAAGTTCGTGAAGCTGCGGTTTAAAAGAGTAGGTTGTTATAATGAAACCAACTTCCCATTTCGTCTATCGTATCTCAATTTACCGCGATATAATTTGACTTAGGTCAGTATATTATTAGGTAGTCACGGTAAGGTACTGCCTTATAAAGCTTTTTTTTTCCAGCAGGGAGGAAAGTGGACATTTTCCTCTCTGCTGGGAAAAAAAAGCTTTAGGGGAAAGCTTAGGGAGGAAAGTTATTGACATTGACATGATGAAACTGTACATCTTATAATATGTGCCATTATTGATAGATGACATTAGCACATTCGACCCAATCTGAGCCCATTTATGGGATAATTGCTAAATTATTAGCTATTAAATTTGAATTAAACTATTATTAAACACTTTTAAAACGACGCTAACTTGACAGTTCCCAAAAAATATTTGACAAGCCTACTATCTATCATGTCACTCACAGGTGTCTTTATTATTTTTAGACATTTAGTTAAAATTGGACTGGCTAGAAGAAAAATAGTATTCAAACCACGCGAGGAAAGTGCCTTCGGCTCAGTTTGTAATTGTCCAAGGCAATAAAGCACTTTCTTCCCTTGGTTTGAAATAGGTATATTATTTCTTAAAATTCCAAATATTTCAGACGTTTAGGTTAAATGCCCACTGCGGTTTATAATCGCGCAATTTTTTTTTGCCGTTGTACTATAGCCTATGGTTTTGAGTAGTTATGCCACGTTACGGCGCCCACAAAACCACACAATTGTAAATCGCAGTGGATGTCTAACTTATCGCGACAACAATTTCGTACGACTTCAATTATAGCTTACTTAATTCATCACTAGAGTGGTCAGACGTCTCTGCTTACACGGGTCGCACTCGCCTCGTACTATGCAGAACGTTTAGCCATAGTATATCTTCAAGGCAGTAAAATCACTCCATCCGACTCGTGTGTGTAGTATTTAGTATCAGTGTTAGTCGAGTCTTGATGCGAGGTAGTACAATTCTCCGTTAGCGTTTTACGCATTGTAAATGTAATACAATGTCGGGCGTAAAAAATCCCAGAAAACCACCATTGCTTCATAATGTAAAAAAGTATTTCGGTGAATTCCGGGATTCACATTATGGTGATGCCAAAATTGTTTGTGCAGTTTGCGATAAACAGTTATTGTGTTGGCACAAATTGGACTACACATTGATGGTGGTGCATCTGATCCATTATCTACCTATAAAGATTATTTTAATTATGCGTGTGTTACATCCGCAGATGTTGAACGGTCTAATGAAAGCGGTTTAGTAAGAAAAATCTTGAAACAATGTTGCAAACCTTTCAGCAATCCTACAAAAGAGGTGGCAACTGGGCTACCTCCTATTTTTGGGGTAATTTTACCACATTTTTTTAGTGTCTATGCCATTTCAGCTACTTAAATAAGGTAGGGGGCTTATATATACTATTTATGTTTAAATAAATAAATAGTTTTGCTCTTCCCCTACACTGTATTGTATACTTGTATTAAATGTTAATGTCACTTAGTACTGACCTGGCGCGTAGACGAAAGTTGACCACTCTATTCACCACTATTGCTAGCACAATTTGTGAAACTATTGGTATATCGATTTTAACATGTATCACTACTAAATACTGCTTTCAGTTTTGATGCAAACTTGTTACGTATCTGATTTACAACAGCTGCATGAAGCCATTCCTTTATGCTATATGTATTTTACACATGAAAAGAATTTCAAAATTTATATAAAGAAATCACCTACTAGAACACGTCCACGACATTCAACTGAATCGAAATCTCTTAATTAAAAAAGTTCAACGGGAAATATCTGGCAGGGACCTTCTTTTTCGACCGCAACGCGGTCTGTTTGTCTGTGTGAATTCCTTATTTCACTAAATAGTCTTACTAATTTCGTGAAGGTACCCAGGGGTATGCTTTCCACTTGCACTCTAGACGGAATGGCAGTCGTTTTCCACGCAAGGTAAGGACGAGCACATCTTCGAGAATTTTACACCTGAGACCCCGGAATAAAATTCGCTCTACGTGTTACTTTGGTGTACTGTTGGTAAAACCTTTTAGCGCAAGGGAAGCATTCGCCAAATGATTTCTCGGCGACGTAATTGTTATTTTTGCTCTTATTAATGCTATTAATCCAAACATCCTCCTTAGCGAAGTGAAAATTTCGTTATTTGAGTTCCCCTTCGACGTAATTAGATTAGCATGACCATACAAAATATTATCGGCCTACATGTTTACCTACAAAGGGAAACGATTATGTTATAATATCCCACAGCTTAATATATCATCAAAATTGTCTGAGAAAACATATACATACAATAAGTATTCATAAACGATAACAGTTTTCGAGCTTTACAAAATACTTTATTAAGGTCGAAAACAAATAAAATCTTTGACATTTAGACTATATAAATATTTCGTCTTTATTGTACACTCGTTTGTTTGTTCTGACAAAAAATCTAAATCTCAAAACTACTGTTTTCAATTTTAATAGTTAGATGATGGTCCCCACGTGACCAATCGATCCGAAAGGGACTAATTTCGCTGAGATGAAAATCGGAACGTTATTACCCCACGACGTAGGGCAATTTTTCGTAAAGGGACCCTAGGGCACGATATTTTCTACTAGATCGATGATTTGAACGAACGAAAAGTTTACGACGTTTCAAAATAAAAAAGAAGGAAAGAATGCCACAAACAGTACATAATAGGAAACCTGGGGTATTAATATACTACAGTCAAGATAACCATATATTAATATCTTTCCAGTTAAATAAAAAACAGATTTTACAAATTCGATTTATTATTTTATTAGTTTTTATTTATTACTAATGGCTCTTCCATATAATATTTGGAAAAGCTGCATACTTTGCTGTGAATTGTTTCTTCCGCAAAAGGTATCAAAATTGGATTATGTGTACTAGAACTATGCTTTATTATTACTTATTTAATTAAGGTTACATTAGAAAAGAATTTATTTTCATTTTAAAGATTATCTCTTTACTATACTCAAATTTAGAAATGCATACTTGTTTGTTAAAATGTTAAACAATGTTTATCTATACACTGTTCTCCACAATTATCACTGTAAAATTAGTCTATTGTAATATTACTGGTAGTACAGTGTACTTATATACTGCATGTAATATTACGAGCAGCATGTATTTCGTTGCAGTAAAAATTTGCAAAATTTTGAACGTGTGGTAACTTACTATAAATATAATTTGCATAAAAGCAAAACACAAAGTAAAGTTTCTTTTCACAGTTGTATTACTACAAATTGTGTTACATTTGCAGAATGTAGTATTACAAGATCATATGTAAGTTTCAATTCAAATGTAACTTTACATATGATAATTGTGGGCAACTTTATTACCAATGATCATCACTGTAATTGTACAAGATTAATCACTGCTAATTTCAATCAAATTTTATTTTTTAATGTAGTTTATGGATTAGAACAGAAAAATATAAATAAATTAAAATTTGATAATAATAAACTATGTGTTCTATCCAATGCACAAGAAACTAGATACACGTTAAAATTAATTAAAAATTATATATGGTGAGCGTGATGTGTTCGAAAATGGACTAGAACACATCACGCTCACCATATATAATTTTTAATTAATTTTAACGTGTATCTAGTTTCTTGTGCATTGTCTTTATTTTATCTAAATTTTAATTATTAATGTTTAACACCACAAATTCAAATGACGTAGCACTTTAATTCCTCTTAGACGTACACTTCTCACAGGAAAAATCGGGACACCAGCTATTCAGAATTTTTAAATTTCTTGGTTGTAAATGCAACTTTCGGAGGACGTATTCACTTATCATAGCCATAAATCACTTAATTATGTATATTACTGCGATCAAAGGTAACGACTAGAAATTTAAAGAGAAAAATAAATATATAGAGAGAAAAAAGTTTATGTATAGAATAAACAAATCCGAGTTTCGGTGACGGCGTTTCCTTTAGAAATACCAATGAAAAAAAAAATACATAACAACAAAAAGAACTCTTGAATAGACGGCTTCATTTACAAATATATATGTATTTAACTTGTTTGATGTTATGTAGAGATAATTCTTTTTTAAGAAAACATGTGGTGATGGAATTTTATTATTTAAAATTATGTTACTCGTTAGTGCTGCTTTGATATTAGTTACTTACTTGGATTTATGCTTGCGAGCATTAGTTTAGCAATAGATAATATGTCAGTCAGCCTCCTCAGTTTTGGGATAATGTGATTTTCACAGATTTATTGACTACTATTCACACTATTATTGATGTATTAATTACTATTGTTGTTTAATATTCTTAAATATTGTATTACTATAAAGTTTTCTTCTATCTATAAAAAATTACCAACACCAGGTTTAAGATTATTTATAAAATTCTTAAATAAAGCAATTAAGTTCGCAAAGAAATTATTTATTTTATGAACCCTCCGTTTATTGTATTTTCAGGAAATATATCTCAGCTATCGCCTGTGTAATCTGACGTCGTTGATCTATTTTCTTGAAATATGCCAATACTTGGTCTCTTTACAAACTTTTACAGTCTTTATGTAGCACAGGTTTATTAACAATTATTTACAGTATTATTGAATTTATAATACATAACAAACATTGTAAGAAAGCATATTTTTCGTCAATCTCAGTTAGTGCTAAAATATTTATTGTTGAATTTGATACATTTAATACTTTTTCGTTGCTACTGCCGGAAGCGTTGTTACAGACCTAAAGTGTTAGCTATATTTCAACAAAATAGAACGACATTGGATTACACAGGCGATAATTAAGATATATTTCTTGAAAATACAATAAACGGAGGGTTAATAAAATGAATAATTTCTTTGTGAAATTAATTGCTTTAAAAAAATTGTAAATAATCTTAAACTGTTTTTGGTAATTTTTTAATATATAGAAAAATATTTTGTAGTAATACAATATTTAAGAATACTAAACAACAACAATAATGAATACATCAATAATAGTGTAATTAATCAATATGAAAATCATATTGTTCAAAAACTCAAGAGGCTGATTGACATATTGTCTATTGCTAAAATATTACTTGCGGACATAAATCAAACTAAGCAACTAATATCATAGTAATAAGTAATATAATTTTAAAATCCCATCGCCATGTTTTCTTAAAAAAAGAATTATCTCTACATAACATCGAACAAGTTAAATACATACATGTGTATTTCTAAATGGTGCCGTCTACTCAAAAGGCCTTTTAGTCGTTATGTATTTTTTTTTTGCATTAATATTTCCGTATTCGGGTATTTCTGAGGAAACGCCGGCACCGAAACTCCACTGTGTTTATTTAATGTATAAACCTTTTTCTCTCTATATATATTTATATTTCTGTTTAAAGTTCTAGTCGTTACCTTTGATCGCAGTAATATACATAATTAAGTGATTTATGGCTTTGATAAGTGCATATATCATCTGAAAGCTGCATTTACACCCAAGAAATTTTAAAATTCACGATTGCTGGTGTCCCGATTTTTCCTGTGAGAAGTGTACAGTGTGTCCAGATGATGGCGAAAGGCCGAAACCGGTAGACACTGCGAAATTTAAAATAAATAATTGACTGGATAGAACATACAGTTTATTATTATCAATTCCACCACCAATCAAAACTTCCATTTCATTCAACTAAATTAAAATTTGTTCTTATTTTAACCCCTTACAACCTTCATCATGTACCACTGATCTCTTATTAAACCAAAATGTCCGAATTGTCAGAAGAACATATTCCTTTTTAGTTCAGATCGATATTTCTTCTAGTTCAAGATATTCATTGAAAATGTGTTTTAGTGTCACGGGTCGATTATTTTTCACTGCTCTACATGCCTGCAAAATTTTATCAAAATCAAAGGTAACCAGTTGGATGACTTTGCTTGTTAATGGGGTCGACTTTAAATCTCATGGATTGATGCTATTTTTTCGTGAAATTCACTCCTTCTTGAACTACATCACAGAGGGTGTTCACAAATTTTCGTCTTGTATGTCTTTTACTCTCAGCACCATACCTTTGGTAAGATTTGCCTACATTGCTTAAGCCGCGTAGAAATTGAACTACTATCAGCCTTCACATAACTGTGGATGTAATTCATCCTTTTTGGCATCCTCTGGCCGCAGTAACCGAAATGGTCTTATAGCCCACCTCCGTAAACTAACGCAAATTCTAAAAATCAAGTTATTGTTCTTTCTAAACAGTCTTAAACGCACAATTAAAAATTATATTAACCTAATTTGCAGAAAAAATTAATTAAATACAATTTATTAGTTGATGCTCTTTCCCTTTTCTTTATAGAAAGTTTTATTTATCATTTTTTTTCTACTTACAGGCTCCAAGAAAGTACGTTGGGGACATGACCAGTTCAAAGACGGATGCTTTGGGTTTAGTTTCTAGAAGCCTTTCGTTACGGTTTAACGCAGAGAAGAAATTTTTCCACGCCGAAAAGCTGGAAATCTCATGCAGATCAAGTTTACCAGGTATTCCAGTTCTCCCACAGACAGCTGTAGCGGCAGCCACGCTACGGAGTCAACCCGCTCAACCAGTTATCAACAATCAAAAACTACATTGGCTGAGCAGTACTGTAGCCAACAGTGCGTACAAGCCTGCAGTTCACATAATCTTATTAAGTGCTGTCCGATGGTTAGTCTACTGTTTAGGTAAAATTAGATAAGTTTCATAAATCTAAGAACTTATAGAGATTGAATGGACAGAAAACTGTCACTGTTATCAGTTATATAATTTAATGTCAACACTTAATGATATTTTTATACTTGCATGTTCGTGAATGCAATACAATCACTTCCGCAAATAAACTATTGCAAGTCGGTTTTTGTAAGTAAATAATAATTTTTATGTGTAATCTATTTATGGTAGCTAAATAACTCTGTTAAGTTAAAATAATAATATAATTACTCCTAACGGCAAATTGAAACCTCGCCCATTTTTCTGGATTTCGCCCTAACCTCGTTGGCACAATTGTTAAACGATGATTAATGAAGAGAGGCAGAGCTTTTAGGTCGACGCTTGGAAAGATGGAGACAAAACGTTACGTTGTGTGTACGACTAATTATTATTTGTGTTAGATAGGGAAAATGTCGCGCACTTCCATCCACGCCACCATTGTGCGGTTGCGTTTTCGAATGCAATTTGCATTCGTAATTTATCGTTGGCCGGAAACATCCAACATCAACTGACAGTCATTTGTGTGCCACTGTATGTAAATGACCAGGAATAGTATGCGTATTAGTTCTTATTGTTATTATAACTAGAATACTAAATTTACAATAAATTATAAGGTCTGTCGTCTCTAGGGATAAGATGATAAGCTTTGGAAATTCTTTTTTAGTTATTTTGCGAATCAATTAACGAAATTTTCTAGACTAGTTTGAGCTAAAAATGTTTTTACTTTTTTAATGCACTAAATTAATGTTAAAAAAAAATCTGAAATGCCAGCAAAATAGGGGAGATTGGGGTAAGTTGAGCCAGCTGTAGTTAACTGTAATATCTAATATAATGTTATTTCGTACATTCATGCATTAGGCAAAATAAACATACTACGTTATCTCACTCAAACATATTTTTGCATCAAAACAATCCTCCAATCTCATGATGTTTATGAAAAATCGAGCACTGAACCAAGCTGAACTGATAAGCGTATGTAATGGCGCAAACCATCAGAAATTAAGAAGTTAATTGAAGAGTTGATTCCGTTGATACGGAAACCTGAAACACAGCGTTTTGGCTTTTTATATATAATCTCCCATTTCTTTTACCCATTGAATTAAGTTAGCCATTGGAATAACTTGCTACCTAACCGGGACTGATTTGTGCGGTCTCCGGCTGATTGATGCAAATAATCCAGTGCTGCTAAAATTTACCTGTCTTTTTACGTCTAGGACCGGTCCTAGGGTAGTCAGCGCCTGTGTGCAAGATTGCAATTGGTCGCCCCAGCAACTTCTATAGTTATCATTAAAAAAAAAGCATAGGCTGTCGGTTTAAAAAATATATATTAAATAATATCACCGTAATAAAGGGACAGCTTAATGTCGTCGTCAGAAACATGAAATAACATATTTCTGGCGACGACAGCGTTTTTTTAATGATAACTATAGAAGTTGCTAGAGCGCTCAATGTGAAATATATTTTACATAGCAACAATATTCATTTAAAAAATAATTAAAATTACAGAATTACAAATCTGATAGTCATTGGCCCATTACTGATCCTAGATGATTTTTTATTATTTTTCAGTTGGAAAATCGTCTCTCACCTCCAGCAACAGTAACTGGCAAAGTCAAAAAAATAATTCAAGATTTCCGACGCTTTCACTCAACAATAATTGAATATTATTTAGTTAGTTGAATAATTCTTCTTCTGATACATCAAATTTATTTATTTTTATGTCGCTTAACATGTTTTCCAACTTACACATTTTACTAATCTATTTGATTTATCAAATTTTAAAAATTCAAAAAATCAAATATTTCACAATTATTATTTAATTTCTCAAATCATTCATTTAATGCAAGCAAGACAGTGTCGAGAAAACAAAACAAAAATTATTTTAAATATTTCTTCAGAATTTGTGGAGTTTCATCTTTACTTTCGAAACTAAGTATTGTTTTTTTTTCATTAAACCTAAGCTTTCTTTCTGAGCCAAAATCTTTTATGTACGCTTCAGTGTTTTGCCTGGGAATCTTGCATCATTTTACTGACTACGTTAATTTTAGTTAATACGTTGTACCAGAAAACTACAGAGCATACAAACTTAAAAGATTTTATTTCTAGTAACAAACTATTTGCCAGGTTTCGAATATCATTGTCTTTTGTGGCGTCTGAATAAAAAGCATATATTTATCCATATTACATCGTAACGTTCTTATAGCAGCCATTTTCCCTGCCATGTAGTATTAGAAAGAGGTTTTAATGACCGTGCAGGATATTCTTTTTTTAGCACTTGCCATCGTTTACGCGATGATGAAAAAAAAGCATGATTCTTGCGCAATTTCAGAAAAATTGGTAACTTCTAAAAACGACTTAGCAGCATCATTTATTACTAAATTTAAACTGTGCGCAGCACATGACGTAAAAAAAGCTTTAAAATTTAAGTCTATTTTTTCTTTGCAAACCGTTACTAATGATACCCTTTGCCTCTTAAATCGTTGATATCTATGTCATAAGCTTTTAAACAGTTAATCAAGGTATTTGCTAATGCTTGTCCTGTCGAATCTGATATTTCGACAAAATCTAAAAAGTGCTCTCTAATCTCCAATATTTTAGTTCCATTATTTCACAAAACAAATCTTCCAACCATAGTAAGCTGATCTTTATAACTTAAATCAGGTGTTGAATCGAATATGATGGCGAAATATTTTTTACATTATTTATATATTATTTTGGGCCTCTATTTAGCGCCCGTATGCGCCGCACCCCTTGTATACCCGGCACTCTATCATTCCATTACACAGTCTGCAGTTGATATCTCCAGCGTTAATCTGAATTTTCTGTATGTATCCTTTCAGTACACAGTGTGCTATTAGGAGACTTACTACGCTGCGGATATCCCTCTTGAGCTGCAGTATTCTTTGATAATCCTTTCATAAAGAGTTTTCAATGAATTTGTCTGCACCCACAGTAAAATAACTTTATTGCGATCTGTCAAGCCATTCAGTCCTCGAATGTATTCCGGCCAGTCTTGATTATATGTTAGACTTTTTATAAGCTAAGTGACTGATTTCTGTTATACCATGCAATATTGCTTATGCCTCTACTTGTAAAACCGTGGCATATCTTCCTCGTAGAAGGGTGATCATATATTTCTCCCCTCACTGTATGATTTTAGCTGCAATCTCGTTTTTTTGTTTTCAATCCGTGTATAAGCCAGACGAATTCCCCCCACCTATGGATATCATTGGTCTAAGTGCAATCGAAAAGGTTTCCTTCCACATGTTGAACAATATTATTATGTCCCAACCCTGCGATATCTGCCGCTTTGTAGTTCTTGCAATCTGCAAAAAAAAAATCCAATTTTGTCTAGCTCATTATCACCAATTTGAGAGGAAGGATGTCTAGGAAACTTTACGTTGCTGCTGAAACAGTAATCCTCATTGTTCCTGTTATTAGAGATGCGTAACTGATCAAAGGTGTGGCTACCGTGATGTATGCCCAGTACATCATGTTTGGCCTTAACCATCATGTTTTTTCATATGTGTTGTTTCTACCTTGGTTGTAATTCTCTGAAACTTTGGGTTAAAAATCACACTAAGCTATTTCACTATTTCACCCTCTGACAGCTTTATTTCTTCACTCCGAAGTTTCGACGCTCCGATATCATCTAATTTCCACCTTCTCGTGAATGCTGTTGTGGTCATTTTGGATGGACTGATATTAAGATTCTCCCAGAAAGTTGTACGCCCTGCTTTGTCCAGTTTTACTAGTAGCCCGTCCATGACCAGCATCGCTCTAAGCATGGTGTCTATCCACCCACAGTTTGATAGACTACATGCTTAAAAATAAATCACTAAATCACATTAACTTTTGCAACTTTTCTGAAAAAAACAAAAACTTTTAACTAAACTTTACTATATAACCTTACAATGATCTCACTTAAAGGGGTCGATGCTCATTGTTATTTATTAGGAAAAAGGTTCCTTTTTTTTGGAAACCGCTCGATCAAATCGATTCAAATTTTCCGTACTTGTTATTTAGGATTTAGATTTTTTAAAAAAAAACTCAATTTTTCCTAGTAAATAACAATGAGCACCGACTTCCTGAAGAAATTTAACATCTGGCTATGTGTATTGACTGTAAGTACTAACATTCAGTTGAATATCGCCGATTTGTGCAATCTTAAATGCATCTTTCCAACGTGCCCCGTACGTAAACTGTGCATAGCAGATTTGTACAACACTTAATACTCTCTTCATAATTGCGTTACTATAAACGTGACCATGATTTTAACAGAATAAATTAAGAAATAAGTTCAGTATAACTGACCGTTCTCTGCTATTCCTAAAGGTATACATATCCCCATACATATGCGAAATGTAACTCTTAAATATGAAAAACACTGGCAAACGTGCAGTTTACTAGTATAACTTTTCTATTTGAATTTGTCAATACGCAATGTTATTTTCAGAAAATCAGAGTTAAATTTTAAAAAGTTATAAAGATAAAAAAATACTGTTTTTTATTTCAAGATCCCATGTTTGCCTCTGTTTTCCTTTCTTTATTCTGATTTTCGTTCGTGCCTGCCATACTTATTATTCACTCGTCTTAAATTGTTGATTTTTTAAAGATGTTCCCGCCAAGTCAATTCTTTCCTTAATAAATTCCAAAAGTGATTCTACTTCTAACATTTTTCTTATATTTTTATTTTTGATTTTTCTTTTCTAGTAACTCCCTTAATTCAATCTAGGAACTTGATCTTCGCCGCTTGGATCTTATCAGTTTGCTTAGGATTTAAAATCTCGTTTTCGCTTCTGTATTTTAATATTAGTCGATATTCCGCTTTGTACACGTATAGTTTACTCGCTTAAGTATATAATTTATCACGAAACCGGAATATCGGGGATATCCTGGAAAATTTTGTTTTTATTTTTCGTTTAAAACTATTGAAGTTAATAGCTACATAGTTTACGAGAACAGGTAATTTATTAAACAGTTTACGTCTTAGGGAAACACTTTTTTTTCTGAAAAAAAAGCATTCTTGGGATCGGAGGTGGCGCATAATTTACTTTTCTAGTGTTTATTTGGTAGTACTGGTAAAAAAGTAATTGTTCATAAGAAAATAGTATAGTTAAGGGTTATACAGCTAACGAGCTAACTTTTTCCATGTGAGTCTTCTTGTTTGTAGACAATTTTAAGGCAGTTTAAAATATTGTGTAATTAGTAGAACGTTTCATAACATAATTGAACTATCATTATAAGTTTTTCTTTTCTGTTACATCCTTGGGTTTTTCACCAAACAGACTCCCAGCATATTGTCTGTTAGCTCGCACAAGTACTTTCGAGGAAAAGTACACTAAACGTCCAGAAACTGTAGGAAAAGCAAAAGATAACTAGCAAGACGCAATCGCTGGCTTTGCGTCTTATTTTTCCAAATACGAATTAGGACAAACTTACTCAAATGTGTGGAATATAATGCAAGAATAAAAATTTTGAGAAAATTAGTTTAGTGTGCATACCTTGAGTACCTATACCACTCTTTTAAAAAACAAACATTGCAATCATAAAAATAACCAAAAATGAATGTGCTTTAATTGCGAATAACCGTGAACAAAACGCAGGGTAAGAAACAGTTGTAAAATTTCGGCTGCAATTTCTCTACCTAGCACAATTGTACGGCCTGAAGGCTTTGGCACATTATTATATTAGAGTTCAACACTATCCCTATATGTAAATGTTTGTAATTTCGATTTTTGACCAACTTTGTGGCTCAAATACCAGTCGGCAATATTTTCAATAAAACGTATTTCAACGCATTGTATTTGTGTTAAAATCCTATCAGGAACGGTTCGCTTTGCAGCAGTATAAATTTGATTTTTCATTTAAGGCACACTTCAACTATATTCTATCGGATTTATCCTGAAACTAGACGGATCCAACCTACAAATTCAACGTGTCTATATGCTAGCTCGATATCTAAAACAACAACGATGCTCTTGGTTTCATACCCATTGCGAACACACGTCTGCAAAC
This sequence comes from Protaetia brevitarsis, assembly GCA_004143645.1. Lineage (NCBI taxonomy): Eukaryota > Metazoa > Arthropoda > Insecta > Coleoptera > Scarabaeidae > Protaetia > Protaetia brevitarsis. Next base: position 18,998 of record RXPK01003275.1, read on the forward strand.
AACGTCGAGGCAAGCATTCGAGACATTGCGCTTCTCTTTGACGTTCTCAATATTCAATTCCTATTATATATATGAAGCCAATGATATGTAAATTTGTACGACCATTGCTACTACGTTGATAGAATAAATTAAAATTGGTTTCATCGAAAAAGGTAATGACTTTTCGTGGTGCGAAATATTTGAAAATGTAATCATGGTATTTACCTTTAAATTCTTTATTTTCAACGACATTCACACCTACCGATAATTTATGATATGTAATGAGTAGTATAAGTAGTAGTGTAGTCATCCGATCAAATTGAGATCCGGATATTAGGATAGTAGATAAGTAAGTAATTCATTTTGAACCAGTTTATTATCGTTTCTTTGATGTTTTCAGAAGTAGTACAGCTTCGGTTACCACTACGGTTTTTTTTTCCGTTTTTGGTTCTCTCTGCTTAACCAATCGTATGATTGACTATCCTGAAAAATATTTGCCAACATGATAAATTTTACTATTCGTCACATTTTTTATATTTATTTCATTATCTTTTGTTTTCATTTCGATTTTCCATCGCTAACAACTATAAAAGGAATTAAATGCTTTACACTCACGAATAATTTATTTTGATATTTAGAGCAAAGGAACCGAACAGGCTGAATGAAATCGAAGCCGCAAAAAAGTTGAGGAGATCGAGCAAAAACAATTAAAAGTCGCCATTGTGTAACAGCATCTTTCTTTTTAATGACAGCTACAATTCTTCTTGGCACCGTTTCAACCAAGTCCTGGCAATATTCAAGAGTAAACTCATCCCAAATTTCTTATAGTTTTTGTTTCAATTCTGGAATTGGTCTTACAAGGCTAGTGCACAACCGTTTCTTCATGTTATGCCGCAATACTCCTTGACAAATCCTGGTAACAAATCTAGACTACTGGATACTCATTCTAATAGTGGAATATTATTGTCTGAAAAGGCTTTGAAGCATTTTTGATGTATGATATTTTGCATCGTTATGCTGGAAAATAAGTTCATCTCCAGCCTCTAAAACATCTTCCATAATTGGTGGCAATAAATCCATTGCCTATTAAATTCCTTTTTATTCTTTAGATAAGCAGTACTCTCTGTCATATTTGTCTTGTTTTCTTTGCGCCTTGGTAAAAGTTCTTTATTTCTCTCTTTTCGTAGTTTTCTTCTATTGCTTTTATGTTTCTTAATTTACCGTGTCTTTTTCTATTTTGTTTATATTTGATAGTTTTTTTTTTCTATTTTCCTCATTTGATCTATCCATAAATACGAATCTTACGTGGCTTCATTCCTCTATTACTTTTCCACAGCTTTCCGTGAACCAATCTTTGTTTCTTTTGGATTCTTTGGATAACACATGTTACAAGCTCTCTTGATATCTCTTTGTTCTCACTCCTTCTTCTTCCTGGAAAGTAGTGTTCATTTTTTTCATGTCTTCTTTGGAAGCCTCTTCAGCATTATACCGTTCTATTCTTGGTATTTTTATCTTTGGCTTTGTTGACATTTCCTGTATTAATTTTAGCATGATTAGCATATGGTCGGAGTTTACGACCGCATCTGTAATGTTCCAATGGTGCCTATTTTCTATTAAAATATAATCAATACTATACTTCAGATTTTGAATTGATTTTTCATCTTCGTTATTCCCTAAGTGATTATTTTTACCTCCTGTTATGTTATTACATAGGCACTATTAATAGGTATTACGATTAATTTCGCAATTATAGTATGCTTCATTTCTTGTATATTACGTATTTCACCTTGTTTAAATTTTAAGAATAACCTTGTAGATAACAATAGAGTACTTGTAGAAACAGGTAATATTAATAAAGGGCACATTTGCCATGAGTCGCGTTATTCAATTAACCACATTGTGTTAAGTTCTAATTAGCGAATGCAATGAATACGATCAATGAACGTACTGATTTGTGAGAAACAACCACTAGTCTTGTATGTAAATAATGATGTTAGAGGCATTTGTAAAGGAGACTAATTACTTCGATACCTACCTTTTTTTTAATAAATGTAAAGATCGAAAACCATGTGGATTTAAAAAAGATAAGTATTAGAATTTGTATAATAAATAATGGATGTACATATTTAATTGCTACATTATTACATTTATACATTTATTGAGAAGAAATGGTAGAACATTGCTTATAAAAATGAACTTAAATAATGCTCGTTTAGGTATTATACCATTATGGTTTTCCAAGGTTGTTATCCTTTAATTACTTATTTTATTAATGCTCCCATAAAAGTTACGTAAATATTTTTTTCACGATTGTAAAATTAGCTGCCTATAACTGTTTGATGATTGAACAAATTATATTAGTAAACTAATCACATATTTTCATAAATAAACGAATTTCAATGGGGGTTTTACAGTAAAATATACCTACAAGTAGCGATAGCCGCAATGTGGGTGTATTTGTTGTCTAGTTGTGTACATAGGATTAGTATCAAATCTAATTTTGTGTGTACCGTTAAATAATTTCTATGATACGTATTTGAATTATAATATTACCTGTGGTACACAGTACATACATACCGTGATTATCTGTGAGAGGAACATCCAAGAAACGTAAACATAGAAGAGGAAAATCAAATATAGGGCTAATTAGGACACGCGGTTTCATACAGAGGAGTTCTGTATAGTAGGATTTTTGACAATGTTCTGAGCCGTATGTATTAAACCCATTGTTCTTAAACTGAACCTTCAATACATCAAACTTGTTTGCTACATCAGCGTACACTTTCATCTTTTTCACTATGTAAATCTGAGTGGGGAAGGTGCAGCAGTATTGATTAACTTTTTTTTGTTAAATAATAATAATAATAATAATAAAGGTCTTTATTTCTTGCCCAACATGAAAGAAGTAGAAAAAAAAGAAAACAAAAGAGTGACAATATAACGCAACTAATTACAATAATCGGAGGGTACAAGAAATCAGAAGGAGTGGTTCAGTTGGGTAACAATATTACCTCCTGTTTTTCAACCATATCCTTACATACATTAAGAACAAGCACAGTAGAAATTTATGCCTAACATACTAACTTAAACCTAATTCTGTCATATCCTACACAGAATAGTAATGAACATAGCCGAAGGGATCACAATATATAATAGATAATGGAATCGATTAGCCCTGCTACTGTCGCCTAAACACATATTTATTAATATTCGTTGCAAACATAGGCACACTTAAGGCCTTAAGCTCTGTGGGTAAAGAATTATACTCGTAAAAGGTCGTTTTGTGGACAAATAACATTGAGAATTAAAAACTATTAGTTGTTAGTCGACAATTTCAACTACATTTTCTCAACTAATGTAGTTGTGATTAAAATAGACAACTGCAGAACTAAGTTCAGAAAGGGTTAATTATGCTCACATCTAGCAAGTATTCGTTTAGTTATAGGTGATAAAATAACAATTAACGACATATAACAGCAATATCATTAGCGTATTTATCCGCCAATTTGGTTTAGTTATTTAGTATATATGGATCCGTAATCCTTCCTATCCATTAACGAAAACCTCAACAAAATGCCTACCTATTTCAGCTTTCAATAGAAAATGATTGGTCCTCTATGACAATTTGAAAGACGAATTCTATCGATTCCAACGTTACTAAATATTCTAGACTTTACTACTCTAGATGTTGGTTGGGGCATCTCCAGGTGTGGTTTGAGGTCAGCAACGGCTTGCTTTTTTATGACTTTTTATTGTTGCATTTTCTTATTAATATATCTAATATTGCTAACAACAGCTAAGGGGTAACTTTTAACCGAAGTATAACGTGTTTGGTATCCTTGTAGTCAGCATTCTTTTGCTACAAAATCTTTTATTAGTCCCTTCCATTTAAAAAATATTCAGTAATTCCACATTACTTCGGAAGTGCTATTATTTAGAGGCAAAATGAGAAATTATTTCTCCCGTCGGACGATATTGTTTTTCTTAATCGGTTGTGACTACTTTGGATTATAAATATTTTTTACTGATCAAGTTCAGTATTTTCAATATCAAACTGTTGCGCTTGATATTGTTATTCCTTTTTAAATGCCAATAAATACAGCATTGGTTAGATTTAGTTTTTGATGATTTGTAATAATAAAGCAGGTATATACAATAGATATAATTTTTCACGAGACGAAGGAAAAAAGGAATGATTTCTCATTTTAAACAGTAATAATATGTTTGGCCTTGTCAACTGTAACTAACCAACTGACACAGAATTATAGGTTTATTTTACCTCCCTAGTGCAGTAAAGCACACTGCATTTTTCTCATCTCGCAGTTACTCCGATATAAAATATGCATAAAAACCTTTAATTTAATTTAAAAAACAGATTTACCGATATTTTTAGACTAGACTTAAAGCTGAGTTGAGTTGTCAAAACGCAGTGGTACCAATCTACACCTACTGATAGTTACAATGGCACATTAATTATCAAATTAAATATGATTTTCTAAATATTTTTCTCGGTCAAAGAATTTAATGCAAGTTCAGGGGTTAGGTCATTTACAGCGCTCGAATTCTTCAAATTTTGAATTCTGGCGCTGTAAATGACGGCAATCTAATGTAAATAACTATTCCAAAGTATTATGAAATCATTAAATATTTTTAATTACAAAGCCGATGATTTCCTAGCAAATAAATAGCACCGGTCAACAAAATTTCAGATTTATTTCGGTATTTAATTTGATAGTACTTTTTACACTTATTTCATATCTGTTTTCAGAATTTTTCTATCAGGCAGGGTTCCAGAGTAACAAAGCAATGAAATTTTGTGAAAGTATATATTATAATATGAATAAAAGGGAATATCGACCGGACTTCGTGAACAATCAGAATAATATATGGGTATTCGGTCTGTCAAATACTTATACAACCAATAACTTTTGCCTCCTGAAGATTATTTTAAATTAAAAACGAAATATGGAGGTATTTATTTAATTTAATTTGACAGACCGAATACCCATATATCACTCTGATTGTTTATTATAATATGTGAAAAAAATGGCGTACAAAGTGATATGTTTACTTGGAAAATGTGCTGATATATGACTTTCGGCTGTACTTCACATCAGAAACACCCAGCAATAGTCTGCCAACATAGTAGGGCTCTATTTGCCTTGGCATCTGTTTTTCCATGACTAGAATGTCCTGGAGAGATCTTTCGCCATGCTCGTCACTGACTGCTCCAAGGTTTTTTGGGAAGTGGGAGTCATAATAGTGTATTTTTAGACTCATGTAGCAACCTATGGCTTTATATGGGGCCAATAGATTATTAACAATCTCTACGTAGTTTTTGCCTTTCCGATTTCACAAGAAACCGTTGCAAATCTTCTTAAAAGACAACCATGCTGCTTTGTCAATTTTATTTAATGTCTCAATAAATTTTTCATGTCGAAGTAGCTGTCTGATCTGGGGTCCCACAAAAAACCCGCCCTAACCTTAGCATCACTGATCTTAGGGAACTTACTCCTCACATATGCAAACCCACTGTTAATTTTATCCATACCTTTGACAATGTTTTTTATCAACCCAAGCTTAATGTGCAAAAGGGACAAATATTTTTTTTGAGGATGAACAAGTGGGGTATCAATCACATTCTTATTTTCCTGGTGTCAGTGAAGTTTGTTTTGGCCATTTTTTCTTTTTATAATGATTTTTCTTATCCTAATTGTGCCATTCACAAAGGAAACAACAATACTTTGTGTAACCCAATTGCATGCATCGCTTGCATGAGCCAAGAATTTCTCAAATTCTGCATGGTGATTACGAAAAAGGGCAACCTTTGTTCCACTCTGAAGAAGATTCTAGGCTTTTAATCTAGAACCTAGAAGTTCGGCTTGCTTCTTAGACAACTTTAAATCGCGGACGAGGTTGATTTCGAGGATGCGTCATACAACAAGACGAATTTGGTTGAAATGCTGGATCCAAATCCATATTGTCGCCTACAAACCTTTCTTCGTTTACTTCGTCATCAACACTTTCATTGTCGCTTAGTGTACTGTTTTGTGGAGGTTTATGCACAGATAATTCCGCCCTGTGAGGTACTGGTCTCAGATGCAGATGGGATATTTGGATATTTTACAGTATGTTTGGATTTAGAAGTTATACCACTTATATTTGTAAGACAAAAATAGCAATCGGTAATATGATCTGATGGTTCCTTCCAAATCATAGGAATAGCAAAAGGCATATGTCGTTTACCTTTTGTTTACGTTGTAAGAAGTCCGAAGCCCAGCTTTTGTCTTCTTCACCTACTTTACACTTGAAATACTGCTCATAGCACTTTTTAAGGAAAGGTGTGAAAAACCGTTTCTGATATTTACTTTATATAATATTCTAATTCGCCGCAAATGTAGCAAAAAGAGTTCGGGTGGTTTACATACTTCCTTGGCATTTTTACAGGTGATCAAATGTTCTCGATTTCCCTACAATAGCTTGAACGCACCACAACGCAACACTCTTTAAAACGTTAACAACTGAAATAACGTCAAGACATGTTCTCTTATAGTACACATCTATCCATATTTTAAGTGGGTAATGGAGAAATTCTGAAAACATAATTGAGTTCAGCATACAAAAGAATATGGAAATCAGGCATTTTTGTGCTTGGGACAAAAATCTTGTTAACCAGTGTGATTAATGAACATTTAATAGTTTTTATTCTATTTAATGTCGCGTTTATGTGATACAATGAACGCATACTTTACTATAGTTCCTGATACTTATTAGTATAAAAACAAACTCTATTATATTTTTATTTATTGTAAGAACCAATTCACATTAGATGTATATTCCCTGTGTGTGGTGTAATTTAAATATATTAACAATTGTTGCGCGTTTATCAACGCTTATCTGCAACAAGCGTCTACTGATGTGCGCCGACCCTAAGACTGCAAATTGCATTGTTTATGAGAAAGCAATTAATGCCGTACGAATACTCAAAAAAAAAAAAACATGAAACCAATGTATATATGAATGTATCATCTACTATTATCACTAAAAAAATATAGGTACTTAACCTATGTAAGTTGTACAGTTGTTGTATGTGAATATTAAAAATCATAAGAAAGCACTTTGAATTTTACTTAAGATTTTCTATGCACTAGTAGATGACTGTTTCTTGTGATAAATGCGTCATATATATTGACACAATGTGTTAAAAAATAAATTGATATATGGATAAGCGATTTTGTTTTTTATTTACCTTCAGTTAGCCCCCAGCAGGTAAGTTTCGACATAATCTACAATGTTTTCTTCAAACAAAATCTTAAATTAAATATTTTAATAACGTTGTATTTTACTTTTCTCCACGCCTACAAAGAATATTTCTTCAAACGATTTTAGTAAACGTCAGTACAAATTTACACTCCACCGTTAATTATCAATTACGATTTTAAAGAACGCGTCAATTTCATGTAGAAACGTAGGCGGAAATCCATCGCAATTTTCTCGTAGCCGGGAAACCTAAAAGAACGTTTAATGAGCAGCCTCGCTATGCACATAATTCTCACATTCGTGAAACTCCAGACTTTTTACAAATCAAATAAATCCGCATTGACAAGATTTACTTTTCGGGGATCCAAAGAGTTACTCTACGCTGAAAATAATGACATTAATGCATCATCAGTCTGACGGATTAAGTAAAAAGAGGCAGTAATGACCAAGCTGCGACGTCTAATCGGCCCGAATCCGGTAGGTATGAAAGAGAAGCTGTTTTCGCTACATGTGTGGAATACAAAGATGGGATTAAGCAGGAGGATACTGAACATTTCATTAAGTGCAGTTACATTTAATACCATTATTTGAATGGAAGTTGAATATGCATTTATTCATTAGTGAATATACCTTCGTATGCCTATATAACGATATCTCAATTTATACTTACTTATACAGGTTCTCTATTACCGTTATGATTCTGTTTTGTAGAATGTTGACAATTGGTATTCCCTGTCCCTCTTTAGGGTTCATTTACCGTATTTCTACGGTTCCTACGAACTAGGTGCTCGTACCAACCCAATTGTTACTCTTCAATTTCTTCTAGTACAGATAGGATGTCCCATCTGCTTTTCATTCCCTTGCGTATGAATTTATCCAGCCTTGATACGTCTCTCTTTTCTTAAGAACCCTCATCCCTATTATAGTTACTCTCGATCTAAGTTTTTTTTTTGATTTCTCATAGTACAAAGTTTATTTATTTGCTTTTAGTGTTTACACAGAGGGGAAGATGTATGCTTTAGAAGAAATAAGTCTTATTTAATTCTAAATAATGTAGTGTACCCTTGAACCTAGGGTTGGAGGTTTACTTATAGTATAGTATAGTATAGTATTTTTTTAGAGTTGAGTAATGCCACGGAAATTTCGAGTACATAGATATAAATTAGATTTAAGGAAGGTAGAAAATGGTATCCTGTATGCCAAACAACCCCCATCGCAGCTCCAAAGAAACCAGTAAGTAACTTTTTCAATTTCAACTGTTTTATTTTATTTATATAAAATGATACCATCGGGAAAAACATCCTACCCAGGAAACCATTCGTGATACAGATGTACTGGCTACATCGATTTTATATATTGACGTACAGGAGATGTAAATGCGATAATCTATTATTTATATGCCTGCGACCTGTACCTGATACAGAACACAAACGATATAACAATTCTATGTATCTGGTATATAACATATTAACATGGTGAGGATGTAAGACAGATATATGAATACGATATCTGTTATTTATATGCCTGTGATGTACCTGATACAGAACACAAACGATATAACAATTCTATGTATCTGGTTATATATTAACATGGTGAGGATGTAAGACAGATATATGAATACGATATCTATTATTTATATGCCTGTGATGTACCTGATACAGAACACAAACTATGTAACAATTCTATGTATCTGGTATATAACATATTAACATAGTGAGGATGTAAGACAGATATATGAATACGATATCTATTATTTATATGCCAGTTATGTAGCTGATATAAAACATCAGGGAACATAAACTATGTAACAATTCTGCGTATGGTACATATTTTTTTATCGAAATGTGGCGTTACTAGAGATTTCATAGACCCCAAAGCCCGCTCTGCACCTTCTTCAAATTCTTGTCTATGTCACAGTTAATTTTGTAGGTTAAGCTGTTTTTGTTCTTGTAAAAGTTTTAACTCATTATATCAGTTGCTAGGTTAGATTAGCCACTTTTGCGGTCAAATTTTATTGGTATTTGCTAGGTATATGTAAATATACTACATATTCTTACTTTTTAGATCATAAATTCCTGTACTTTATTGGTTAATACAATGGTCTTTTAATTTTCAAAGAGTGTTAAGGTTTTGTAGCACATACTACAAACGGTTACTGAAGTCAAATTAGAAGTTTAAAACGAACTCTCTATAAAATAGGATGGGTATTGTGAAGAAGTAAGAATTTGAAATATTAAGAAGAAAAATGCTACATACTATTTGGAACACCGATTGACAGTAAATCACAAACCTTACAATTATTCCTCGGTCCTAGCCATCAACAACTAATACTGGATATGGTATCTGAGTACATCTTCGCAAGACATCTCATAATGTGACCCTTCGCTCCTCGGCCGTCAATGCCAATGCCGTCAGTATGGGCAAAATTTTTTTATACCTTCGAACATGTCTCCATTTTATCCAAATATATTTTTAAATTATGGTATTCGAATATCATATTATTAATAACCAAAATCGAATTTGAATGTGTAGCTGCGGAATAGCTCAGGCTTTCTGAACAACGATGAACGAGAAACGGTGTATAAAAAATTATGTATGTATGTATTTTTAACTTATATCATTAAAAACTAGTTTCATATAACTTGTGTTATTTTCTATACATTTTTTTTGTTTGGTTTTAAGTTGAAACTGTGTTCTGCAACTGCTTCTGGCCAACGTATCGTTCTCGCTCGTATGAGATATCTTTGAAGCTGCTACTTATGTTGCGGTTGAACCACAGTTTCAGCTGTACAGCAACATTAGTAGCAATACCTAAAGATGTCTCGTTCAAGTGAGGACGAAATGTCTGTCACAAGTATTTGCAAGACACGGTTTCAACCCGGAAACCGAGTCATCGTGTCGATGTAACGTTGATATCACCAGCATACACCTATTCAATATCGCCGGCATATACCTATTCAATATCACTGGCATATATCTATTCAATATCGCCGGCATATACCTATTCAATATCGCCAGCATATACCTATTCTATATCGCCGGCATATACCTATTCAATATCGCCAGCATATTATACCTATTCAATATGGCTAGTATATTCTCAGAATGTGTACTTGTTGCGGACATAAGTCTCAACATGTAAGGCGCATGCACGGTACTGAGCATATCACCAGGCTTGCGATATGTACATACCTACATCGGAGTGATGTACTTGATACATAACTTGGTTTCTTGGGTAGTATGTCTTTAAATCTAGTCTCCCTTTGCTATAACGCTCAGAAGTTCCTGGCTATAACGTGCTGGACTGTTATTTCTGCATAATGTGCGACAGTTTTGTGTTTAACTTTCTGTAGTTCCGATATATTATTTAATACCTCCCCAAATTACTATTCTTCACTCGTTAAAAGTTCTTTTCCTCAATGAAGTAGTAATATCATTAAATGTATGTATTCTGTCTCGGATAAATCCTTTGATAATAAAATTTTAAGTGTTATCTACCGACTGATATGAAAGGTTTGTATAAATTTTACAAACAGCATCGATTGTTGAGATTATAAACGTATACTGCCCGACAAAATTAATGTCGTTGTCTATAACGCAGTGATTATCAAAACTGCTCCTCATTTGAAGAGGTGAGCGTTCGGCTGGCATCAGCTTATGCAGGGAGGTTTATTAGGCATTAGGAGGTTTATTGGGATACCTGCATGCAAAACACTTGGCAATAAAAATCAAATAGGAAAATACAACAATTTGCTGTGAACGACGACATTAATTTGTGGGGCAGTATACATTATCAGATATAGCCGAACAGTTCTGATTCAACGTCAAACGTACGGTGCCAGATAATATTTTTACTTGCATCTACTGATTGAGGCAAATTAATGTGGAGGTTTCATCTGTTGGTATAACGAAAATCCAGGAATTTCGATATCCCAATAATAGGAATAAGAAATTGTTTCTATGTAGTGCATACATGACTGCGGCTATTCGCTAACGGGTTGTAGTGAGTCAATTTTTATGGCATAGGTCGAAAGTACCTAATGGAAAATTTGTTTCGAGCTTCTAATTGTTCATTTATTGTAAAAAATGTTCTAGATTGGCTATTTATTTATTGGTCGCTCAACAAAGAGACCGCCAACCCTAAAGTAAAAGCATAACGATGATAATGTATGTAGACACAATCATGTTCGCTTTGTTGTGACTATTCAATAATTTATTTGGACTTCATTTCATTTATTTGCCAAGTATAATTGTTTTGTTAAATGGGAACAATATTTATGACATATATTTTGAAAAACCAATAATAAAAATAACCATGGTTACAAGCAATGTTGCATGATAAAACACATTTATTCCTTATGAAGAGATACAAAATAATAAAAAAAAAAATGGGCTCGTCCGGGATTTGAACCCGGGACCTCTCGCACCCTAAGCGAAAATCATACCCCTAGACCAACGAGCCATATTTTACAATATTTTTTTATGTAGATAATAGTTTTTTCTCTTAACTTTGAAAATACAATATACAATTGGAATCCCAAGTTGTCTAAGCAAAGTTAGAATGTAAATATAAAGATATTGTTGTTACTTATACAACTTGAGCTCTGCACACACAACTTTTTTTTATATACTTTAGCCGTTCCCGTATCTTACATGCTCCGACACTACACGTAGCGACCTGGTCATGAATCCAAATGAGCCATGTATAATAGATAGATGTACTGGTTCCTGCAGGTCTGCGTTTCTTGTTCTTTAATACACAAGCATTCTCACACATGTCCTTCTTCTGTATTATTTTTGAGCATTAGATGTTCCTTCTCAGGAAAGTGATATCTTGACCTGTCAGCTAAATTAGATTTTTTGATGATTTATGAACTCTTATGTACGTAAGTGCCAAATGTGTGTAATCGAAATAAAAGAAAAACCTTTCCTACGTGTGTATAATGTGTTGTAAGGCATAAAAATTAGAAAGGATTAGTAAAAAAGATAATGTAGTACGCTTCAGCATGGATTAGCCCATGTAATTTTATTGAACGAATATAAATATTTTATTAAACATAGGCGTAACGATATCCAACTTTATAAACAGTCGAATTTAATTATTCGAATTCGATTATTTCGAATTTCTTCGAATTTCTAATTTACTAATTCATCAAGTATCCTTTTTATTTAAAAGAAATGGAATTAAATCAAAAATATTTATACTGACGTCCAAATTGAGGTGATAATAACAAGGTAAAAATTAACCGAGTGGTTTATTTCTAAATTCTAAAACCTTTTATTTTCGGCTCACCGGTGTCGGTATATTACCATCTTCAGAGCCAATGTGATACTATGGTCCGTACTATTAACATCTAACAGTCAAGTGCCAGTCTGATCCCATGCCACCACTGCTTTGGTCTTCTAGCACTCCTGCCAAACTATTCAAGTTGTGTTTTAGCCATTATGGCTAGTATTTTGGATGAAAAAAAGACAAATGAATAAATTAGACTGAGAAGGAAAAGGTGCCGTAAGAACATTTGGGTACAACCAGTCGGTGTCAATGGAAAGAGGAAAGTTGTTTATGTTATAAAAAGGCCTTGTGGATGACGAAGATATGCGCATGTTATATACTGTACATAATGAACATCGTTTAACTAGATGTATAAAAACCAAAGTTATAAAACTTTTCATTTAATGCAATCCCTTTTCTCAGTGTACGTATTGTAACGAGCGCCAACTTTTCAACTGGCGGTTCCGATAGGCGTCCCTAGATGGCGCTAGCATAGCGGAAGAAGAACTACCTACGACGAATGACAGAGGGCAGCACCGGGTCGAAGAATCGAGAATATTCTGGAAGGAATCTGGAAGGACGTTCTAGAAGGGTCTCGAACAATCTGGACGTTCGCGCCAGCTATAAATAACGCGTCGGGTTGGCCAGGAGGCAGTCAATCGATACGAGTTCGATAGTGCGGTCGCGATTGAATTAGTACATGTAATATAAATATCGTTTACATAAATAAAGACATTAGTGGTTAAGTGATATAGTTAATAAGCATTTTTAATAGATTTAATTACGTAATAGTGTTAATAGAATAAGTGAATTTAAATATATCGCCTGTGTGTTTTTCTAAACCCCGACAACGTTTTAAGAACCGAAAAACGTTACAATTGGTGTCAGGTGTGGGGTATTTGGCGATATATTAGTGGACTAATAGTGTTTAATTAGAAACAATGGCAGCGAAATACTGTAAATTAGTGGATTTGAAAGTGGTAGATCTCAAACGGGAATTAGAAGAAAGGGATGAAGATACGAGTGGAAGGAAGGCCGAGCTTCAGTCGAGATTACGAAGAGCAATAGAAGCAGCTGGTGAAGATCCTGAGACATATTTGTTTTGAAGTGTCTGGTGGTAATGGCGAACTTCTAAAAGAACTTACGGAAATTCTCGCAATTTAGAAGAGAAAGTTCTAGAAAATTCTCAGAAAAATTCTAGAAAACTAGAAGAAAAAATTGAAAACATGGACGAGAAGAATATAGAAAATTCTAGAAAACTAGAAGAGAAAGTTCTAGAAAAAATTGAAAACATGGACGAGAAGAATATAGAAAATTCTAGAAAACTGGAAGAGAAAGTTATGGAAAATTCTCGCAATTTAGAAGAGAAAGTTCTAGAAAATTCTCGCAACTTAGAAGAGAAAGTTCTGGAAAAAATTGAAAACATGGACGAGAAAAATATAGAAAATTCTAGAAAATTGGAAGAAAAAATTATAGAAAATTCTATTAATGTCAAACAGGAATTAATGAATAGAATCGACGAAAAATTCCAGGAAGAAAAATCTAGAATGATTGAAGAATTGGACGGTCGCATTAAACTGCTGGAAGAACAAATTCATTCTGGAACCATACCGAACACGGAAGAAACCGGAAATTCAACCAATACGGAAAACCGTCAGTTGGAACCCAGAAATACAGTGCCCATCTGTACGGTTCAAAATAAATGTGACCTGCCTACATTCGACGGGAAGACTCCCTTGGAAGACTATTTGACGCTGCTGGACACCACGGCTACGGTATATGGCTGGGCGGAAGCTACCAAAGCAGCCATGTTATCAGTAGCTCTGCGCGGCGATGCGTTGAAGGTACTCCAAGCTATTCCTTCGACGGAGCGACAAAATTACCAGACGCTACTTAATCAATTGGAGATGCGCTTCGGTAATAAACACCTGCAGCAAGTATATCGCTCGCAGTTGAAAAATCGCTGTCAGAGGTCGAACGAGACTCTACAAGAGTATGAAGCTGACGTCGTTCGTCTGGTTAAGAGTGCGTACCCAACGGTACCGGAAGATGTGTGCGAGAGTCTCGCTGTGGAAAAATTCTGGATGGCCTGCTTGATAAGGATACTCAACAGGCAGTAAAGCTCGCTCGCCGCAAACGTTGAACCAGGCTTTAGCTCAAGCACTAGATTTTGAAGCCGTGAAGCAATCGGTCAAAGGACCTGCTCGCGTCCGTGTTCTAGGGAGTCACGAGGAAGAAGAGCCATTAGAAGGAATTATGACGAAATTAAACGAAATGAATGACGAAAAATATGACGGAATTGATGACGAAAAATAGAATCCGTGCAAACTAGGCAACCAGGAAGACGATGCTGGAATTGTGGAAGGATGGGGCACGTACGTAGTCGGTGTCCCGATCCACGAAAACCAAAGCCGACGGAAAACTAAAATGGGGCCGGGAAGGGGCGATCGTCGACCTATGTAGCTGATGCCCCAGTAACACCAGTGATTGTTGCTTCAGTGGGATGTAGACCTAGCAGCCTCGTCGTGCATGGGCATGTAAATGGGAAACCGAGAGATTTACTGCTAGATACTGGTGCAACAATGACAATTCTTCGGCCGGAAGCAGTGGGAAGGAAGAACCGGATATATCCAACCAGGTGGACGCTACGTACGGCAACTGGGCAATCAGTCAACGTGTTGGGGGAGACGACGGCCCACTTCCGTATTGGTGATACTGCATGCCAGTATCGTGTAGTAGTTGCAGAGATAGAACAAGACGTAATCCTCGGAATGGATATAATGACAGAATTTGGTTTTAAACTGGACTTGCAAGCAGGAGTGTTGAAGGTTGGCAAAGAAGAAGTTATTCTTAACCATAGCAAGAATATGTCGGCCTGCGTAGTGTTGGCAGAAGAAGTAACTGTGGCGAGCCGCAGTGAAACCATTGTGAAGCGAGCGTGAGTGGAGATATTCCCAAAGGGCAAGTTTTAATGCTGGAACCGGAGCGATTAGCGGTCAAGGTCGTGGAATACTGGTTGCTAAAGGCAGTGATACAAGCTGGAGAAAAATTGCCGTCCGACTGATGAACGTCAATAGTTATCCAGTAAAGCTGAGGAAGGGCGTACCTTTGGGAAGTTGTGCTAGTGTGTCGTCGATTGTCAACAAAGAGGATGGCGTAACAAAACTCCAGGTCCGCTTCCTAGATGGTTGAATAACTTCATTGACTTGTCTTGCAAGGATTTGACAACACAACAACGCCATACCGTGAAACAGCTGCTTGGACGCTACCAGATCTTTTCCAAGCAGAAGACCGGAACACGAGGGGCAGGACTAATGTTGTACGACATCGAATAGACACTGGAGATGCCCAGCCGATCCGCCAAGCCCCCAGAAGATTGCCATTGGCGAAACGAGCCGAAGCAGAACAAATTATACAGATATGGAGCAGGATGGCGTAATTGAACCATCGAACAGTCCATGGGCTTCTCAGTGGTACTGGTGAAGAAGAAGGATGGTTCAACTAGATTCTGCGTGGATTATCGACAACTAAATAACATAACCAAGAAGGACAGTTATCCTTTGCCCCAGAATCGATGACACTTTAGATACCCTAGGTGGGTGTAAGGTATTTTCGACCCTCGACCTGAAGTGGTTATTGGCAAGTCGAAGTAGAGGCAAAGGATAAGGAGAAGACGGCGTTTACGATCGGGACAGGATTGTGGCAATTTAACGTCATGCCATTTGGGTTATGTAATGCTCCCGCGACGTTTGAAAGATTGATGGAAAACGTACTGAGAGGACTATCCTGGGAAACTTGCTTGGTATACCTCGACGATATAATTGTCTTAGGAAAATCTTTTGAGGACATTTGAAGAATTTGAGCAAGTATTTCAGCGATTGAAAGGAGCAAATTTGAAGCTTAACCCCAAAAAGTGCAACCTGTTCCAGAAGCAAGTGCACTACCTCGGCCACGTAGTATCAGAGGATGGAGTGTCGGTTGACCCAGGGAAGATAGAAGCGGTCAAGTCTTGGCCGGTTCCGAAGGACAAGCATGAAATAAGAAGTTTTCTTGGGCTATGCACTTATTACCGACGATTCGTTCCTGGATTTGCTAACATCGCCAAGCCTCTCACGAGACTAACTGAAGAGGGCAGAGACTACGTCTGGGAGAAGAGCTGCCAGGATGCCTTTGAAGAATTGAAACAGATGCTGACCACTGCGCCCATCTTGTGCTATCCAGAGGCTGAAGGAAAATTCATTTTGGATACTGATGCCAGCAACGTGGGCATCGGAGGCGTGTTGTCCCAAGTTCAAGATGGCCACGAAAAAGTACTCGGCTACTTCAGCAAATGCTGTCGAAACCGGAACGCAACTATTGTGTGACCAGGAGAGAGCTGTTGGCCGTAGTTAAGTCTATAGAGCACTTTCATAATATCTCTATGGCAGGAAGTTCTTGTTAAGACCGACCAGGCGGCATTGATGTGGTTGCTACGCTTCAAGAATCCGGAAGGGCAGGTTGCCAGATGGATAGAGCGTCTTGAAGAGTATGACTTTGATTCGGAACATCGGCCTGGAACCAGTCATCGAAACGCTGACGCACTATCGAGGAGACCCTGTTCCAAGGATTGTACGCACTGCTGTCGTGCCGAAGAGAAAAATGAAGCAACCTGCTGAGGACTACTGTCATAGATGATTAGATGGACTGAAGACCAAATGCGAGCTGACCAGGAGTCTGACGAAGTTTTGAAGCGTGTGATGGAGTGGAAGATGCAAGAAGCGCGGCCTAACTGGGAAACGGTAGCACCATATTCGCGAGAGCTAAAATCGTATTGGGCTCAGTGGGGCTCTTTGGTAATGGAAAAGTCTTCTCAGACGAGTGTTAGGACGAAGCTGGGACCAATAGCAGACTTCAGATTGTGGTTCCGAAAGCAAGAATTCCCGAAGTTTTAAAACTTCTTCATGATGGAACATCGGAGGGCATCTTGGAGTCCGGAAGACTATAGAGAAGGTCAGAGAGCGATTCTATTGGTTAATTGCAAGAATGACGTGAAAGACTGGTGCCGGAGATGTACAACTTGCGCCGCTGCCAATGGACCTTCCCAAAGGAAGAGGGCCCTATGAGGCAATACAACGTTGGCAGTCCTTTTGAAAGGATTGCGATTGATGTTGCCGGACCATTTCCCACGACGGAATTTGGAAATAAATACATCTTGGTTGCAGTAGACTACTTCAGCAAATGGGTGGAAGCTTACGCATTACCAAATCAGGAAGCTGTTACAGTGGCTGAGACTTTAGTTAAAGAACTTTTCAGTCGGTTTGGTGTGCCGCTTGAACTTCACTCCGACCAGGGACGGAATTTTGAATCGGCAGTGTTTCAAGAGGTGTGCAAAATATTGGGTATTCGCAAGACCCGAACAACTGCCTTGCACCCGCAATCAGATGGCATGGTGGAGCGCATGAACAGGACAGTTATCAAGTATCTATCAAAAGTTGTCGCAGACCACCAGCGAGATTGGGACCAGCAGCTACATCTATTCTTGCTGGCGTATAGAGCATCGGTCCACGAAACCACTGGCCAAAGTCCATCTAGTGTGCTTTTTGGACGAGAACTGCGCTTACCATGCGATCTTAAGTTCGGCTTTAAACCAAATGAAGAAGTAGTTGGAGATGACTATGTTTCGAACTTGCGGAGGCGAATGGATGATATTCACGATCGGGTGAGGGCGAATATCCATGAAGCAAGTGACCGCATGAAAGAACACTACGACATCAGAGCGAATGAAGGCGGATATCAGCCTGGAACCTGGTCTGGCTGTTCAATCCTCAGCGACGTCGAGGCTTCTCACCTAAGCTGCAACGATCGTGGGACGGGCCTTACGAAGTGATAAAGCGAATTAATGACGTCATCTATCGCATCAGAAAGAAACCCAATGGTAAAGCAAGAGTGGTGCATTTTAATCGCCTAGCTCCTTATCTTGGGACAATCAAGAGGACGAGCAGATGTCCGAGTTTGTAGACTCCCCGAAGAAGAACTCAGCTATGAGGAGTTCATGGACAAGTATGGGAATGGCCGCAAAGTGCGTCATGGTGTAACAACGGAGATTCAGAGGATTTGTTTTGGCTCCTGAAGGGTGCGCGTTTAGCACATTGTGTGCCCAAGATTTAAGAATGGGCAAGGGGATAGCTACCGTCTCAAGAAGAAATTTGGTGGTGTCCAAGATCTCCGAAGCCAGAACCCTGAGGTGGGCAGGCTCTGCACTTGCCAGGAAAAAAACGGCCTTTATTCTACTTGGTGACCAAAGAAGCCTCAGTTGGCAAGCCAACCTACCGGACGATGTGGGACAGCCTGATAAGTTTAAGAGCAGCTGTTGGAGCTGGAGATCAATAAGATCAGGGTGCCAAAAATAGGCTGTGGATTGGATGGCTTGGACTGGAGGGTCGTAAGGAACATGCTCGAAGAAATTTTCCGATATACTGGAATAGAGTTCCTAGTATGCAGCTACAACCCGCGGTCAGCAGAAGGGAGGCGACGGACGGTAGCGTGCTATTTCTTCCGGACCTCGTCGTGTAGAATGGAGAGAACTGTTCGTATCTTCATGGAGGTGATAGTTCCTGTTCCGGACGAACAGATCTAAGGAGGGAGCAGTGTAACGAGCGCCAACTTTTCAACTGGCGGTTCCGATAGGCGTCCCTAGATGGCGCTAGCATAGCGGAAGAAGAACTACCTACGACGAATGACAGAGGGCAGCACCGGGTCGAAGAATCGAGAATATTCTGGAAGGAATCTGGAGGACGTTCTAGAAGGGTCTCGAACAATCTGGACGTTCGCGCCAGCTATAAATAACGCGTCGGGTTGGCCAGGAGGCAGTCAATCGATACGAGTTCGATAGTGCGGTCGCGATTGAATTAGTACATGTAATATAAATATCGTTTACATAAATAAAGACATTAGTGGTTAAGTGATATAGTTAATAAGCATTTTAATAGATTTTAATTACCGAATAGTGTTAATAGAATAAGTGAATTTAAATATATCGCCTGTGTGTTTTTCTAAAACCCCGACAACAGTTTTTAAGAACCGAAAAACGTTACAGTATCATAAAATAAACACATTTGTACGAGTTCGTAAATTCCATATCTAAATTTTTTAATGAGTTATATGTATCTGTAATTTAAAATAAGGTTTTATCCTTTTAATCATCAAAACAACACAATAAAAGAAAGTTCAAATTCGATATATCGCATATCACATTCCGGTCTTAAAATAAAGTAAACACAAATTGCGTAAGATCATTAAAATATCTTACATTTTTACAAGACATTTATCATTTCATTCACTCTAAATCGATGCAGCATTTACTCCAACAATATACCGGACCCTGCTTTCGGTATGGTCGAATAATTTTAACCTCCGTTCTGTTTAATTCATCCTCTGTTGTGGTTTACGGATAGCTGCCTTGTCACAGAAAGGTGGTGGCATCGATGGTGGTGAACGTTAGCCAATAGGAAAACTAAGGGCCAAAATCTAACCCAAGTAAGCAGGGAAGAAGTGTGCAACCTCTGTCAGGTCTGCACGTGAATTATGGGGGAAGGAAACTGAAAGGTATGGAGCCCAGAGATTTATAAGCGGCTTCTAACGATATCCGTAGTTAACATGTACCTACGCAATGTCTTTCATAAAATTAATGCCAACTGTGAAATTTATAGTCCGAAAATGTGAAAAGAAATACATTTAATTAATTTATCGTTTTTTTTTTTTTAGTAACCCCTTTACAAGTCAGATGCAATGACGACATACACGTTCTAATTTACTGTATTAACCTATCTAACAATACGCAATTCTCGATTTAAAATGCAATTTCCTAACAGAACAAAGGAGATTGTCTACAGACCACAAAATATTATTTATTTTTCACGTTTGCAACACATAATCGCAAATTTTAACTCTTTGTGCATTTACGATCGCCAATTCGAAATATAGTGGAATTTGCGACTATGTCATTGTGTGAAAAGATTCATAACAAAAGCATATGGCAAATATTTTTGCCTTCTCCGCCAGATATCCATTTACTACCAATTATAAAATCAATATCTTCAATAGTGTGTTTGTCGTACTTTGTGTTTATATACTAGTAATCTTGATTCGTTTGCGGAAAAAGAAGACCAAAAGTACTCTAGCAATACGTTCGGTCAACAAAGCTCGTCGATGTTACAAATGACGTAACGGCCGCGGCGTTCTCCCGCTTTCACGGGGTCGATCGGAAACAGGAAATAGGATACTTTAGATTGGGGCAGGATTGGCTTAGGCGCCGACGGAAACGACAAGGGCACATTGAGACCAATACTTTTTCTTCCAAGACGGAAAGAACAGTTGATATTTCGGTAATTAGGTATAGTTACTTTTTATCTTCTGGATTTTGATAACAAAAAAGAAAACAGCAAATAAGTTACAGTGGGCACTTCTCTCTTATACTAGGAAGAACTGTATTATGGAAGTTAAAATGTTTGTTCATGTTTATTATACAGACTGTTCAAAGTTATAGGCGCACTACTGCTAACTTTGTTAATATTGCAGAACCGATGTCGGTTAAATTACCACAGATGTAAGGTTTTTTACGCTAATTACAATCGTGTAAACAAGAAACAATTGAAAATAATCGCGTTTATAATAATATAATGGATAACATTGATTTTTTTAAATGAATCACTTATAGAGAGAGCCTTGTAGAGTTGATAAGATTGCAAGATATCAATTTAAATTTGAATAATTGTCATATTGACAAGTGCTGAAATTAATATTTACCAAAATTATTAATTATACTAATTCATTCCCTTGCTTCGTCAGAAACCGGGATTTATTAAGTTGCGTTTCACTTCTTACTGATTACATAAGTTGCATAGCTATTTATTTACGCATTTTCATCCTATTTAGGTATTTATTATTTTGATGTCAAGAAAGTAGTTCTCATGTTCCCAAACGTCATGCAGATGTAACTATTTATCGGAAGCTGGCGTAAGTAACATTCATTTCAATGTAAATTTGAATGATCCGACAGGCCGGGCCGTATAAAGCAAATCGTCCAAGTCATCAAACAGGTCGTGATAGATATATAAATGCTATGACGTTTCCTTACCGCCAGGATTCTTAAAACAGAGTAAACCGTGTTTATTTCTTCGGTTTCTAAAGAAACGTTCGAATCTATCAATACTAGTGTTGAAAATTTGATGTACCTGCACATTGTATCTAGCAAGTAAACTCACACCCAACGGAGATTTTTGAAAAAAAAATATGTCAATTTATTAATGTGTCAAGAAATGAGACATTTCTTGTAAAAAAAACTGTGAATAAACGATTAAAATCTGGGCTATTTTGTGTATACTTGAGTAATATTTTGGAGCCCAACGTGCGACAAACTTACTAGCTAAATGGAAATGGATAAGAAGGATATGTCCTTGAAGAAATTTTTCGCAATATATATGCAGGATACACAGCAAGAGAGAGAAGGAATACTACAATTAATGACGGAGGGGAGGCGATTGGGACAAATGATTAAATCAAGATCTGAGCCTAAAGGAATCATGTCTGATAGATCAAAAAAGCAAAAGAAATTGCAAAGGAAGAGATAGAACACTAGAAATTTTGGAAGAAGAACAATTCGAAAGAAAGTATGGATTTGCAGAGGAAAATAAGGAAGGCATGAGTAATATTAAGTGAAAAAGATTGTTGAAGAAGAAGAACTGGAATTGGAAATTGATCTATCAAATTTGAAACAGAATGGTACCAATTTGGACAGTGAAATTGGTCAAATGAGGTGGAATTAGAAGAAATTAATGCAGAAAATTTTAAACGCAATGAGGAAGACGGCAATGAACGAAGTGATAATGACTTACTGAAACGTAAAAAAAATAATAGATAAAGCAAAGCAAGAATTACTTTACTTTAAATACTTGAATTATTTAAAAATTACGAAGACTACATTTTTACAAGCATATAGTATACAAAAAACAATGTATTATGGTAGAAGAAATGCAGTTACTCAAGTTTAAGCGAGGAGAATAAGGACAATTAAACATATTTTGCGTATCAACTTAGCATCAACATCTTAGCAAAAATTAAAATTAATCAACAAGTACAGAGTTATCATAATAGAAATGTTAAAGTTAAAAAGTTATTATTTCAAGCATCCGCACAAAAGGCATAATGAAATGTTATGGATTGGAAAAGAAAATGAATGGTAACGAAATTTGTTTAAAAAGTTAGATGGTTTTAACTTAAAGTTAATTGTATTAATAAGAGTTGATTTGCTAATTGGGAAAGAGAAAATTAAAATTTTGAACTTTTAGCTTTAGCAACCGAAGAAATAACTGACCTTTTTTTGACGTTTCAAATTTGTCAGAATTATTGTTCATAATTTGATGTATTATCGGCTGCTAAAAAACAAAATTTGCTGTGTAAGTAAGTAGTCTGCTTATTAAGTAACACAAGTACAGATAGCTCTGCGCTCTAAAATGAACAATTTTTATAATACAGAAGGAAGCGAAAAAATGGGTGAGAAATAACTAATAACAAACCAAATACACAAACTAATGACACTATAGGTTAGATTTGATAACTGACAAGTGCCATAATAGAAACCGGAAACGGTGCACTATTTTAAGTATTGTACTTAAACAAAGCAGTAATAGGGCTATCTCTGTCTGTCACATTCATGAAATTAATCCTTGTATCTTTTTCTGTGAGACAAGCGGAAATTTTGCTTCTTTTTTCAATAAAAATACTTGAGAAAGATAGTCAAATCAGTAGATTGTCTTTACTCGTATGATACATCAATGACGTTGGTTCAAACATAAAATAGACTGAGAGTAAATGTCATTAAATTTAATTTTGACATTCTACAGCCCAAATCAATCAACCTAAAATATATATTACACAATGAAAATTGTGATATTAATTTATTTTTTTTATTTATATTTAGAGCAATTATTGCCAAAAAGTATTTTCTTCATTAAAAAATTTCTTACATTATCCTCGGCAATTGTCATCATGTATACTTATAAGGCTTAAAAGTCACAAGCATTTTGCTAGCATGTCGCTTCAATGGAACACTCTTTGGACTAACATTTGTATCAAACATACAAATCTATCAAATAAGACGTGAAAATTAAGTTGTTGAAATGAAAGTTCATAATTTTTTTCAAACTCAATTCATTAACAAATCATTATTGAAGCTTAAAATAGGAATGTTCTTCTTGTACGAACAGTCTTCTATTATATCGGGAATATTATCCACAATTTCTAATTTTCTAAAGAGAAGTGTGCTTTCGTTTAGCTTTTAGGAAGGAGTACATTCTTTTCTTTTAGTTTCAGTATAAACTTACTTGTGGTTAAAATACCGCTTAAAAAACATTTGTAGACTACTTAACTTATTTTATATCATTTCCCTTAATTCATTAGGATTTGGTTTTATTTTGGTATACTTACTACTACTAAGCTACTTTTGAAGAAATAATAAATATATTTTTCAAAAATTTAGAGCAAGACGTGATTTGTGCGCTAATTAATTCTTTTATAGCTTTTAATGGGCCAAAAAGTAAAATGAAAATATGGTCATGCGTTCTACGTTCATATTTTCAAATGAAAATAAAATAGATATTTGTTAATAAGAAAATGTATGGATAGAAGTACTTTTTAAGTACCTTAGCTTCCATCTGTGTAGTGCTGAGTTTTACGAGTCGGCTAATTGATTTTATTTTACTCACTAGCCTTTATTTTCCGTGCCCGACATTTTCTTCCGTAACACACAGAAACTATCCACAGAAAACCGAAGTCAGAGAGAGCAGTTGTAGTGGTTACGTGAAATCTATGGGCTTGACGAAAGAGGCAATCATGTTAGGGGTCAGGGGACTTCTAATTTACAGGCAGACCCTTTGCTGTGCAATCGTGAAATTAACCGGAGAGTTCTTGTGTGCGTCGGGGAAATAGTTGAAAAGTCGATAAATAATTAAACGCAAACAACTTTTGGGATATGTGAGGGGTTTTTGATGTTTGGAGTTAGTTAATTAGTTATAAATTGAAACAGGATCGGACTATGCGTTTTTATTTTCGGTAATTTATTTATTCAATTAGGACAGCAGGTTCCGTTGAGTCTTAGTGTTGCATTGCGTATAAAGTCACAGCTATAATATTGAAGTAAATCACAGAGAAACAATTCCTCATAAACCTGCAATGCGAGTGAAATGTTGTGTGTGGTTGACAACTCAATACATTTCGAGGGATCGCGCTGAGAGTTGTAATGCAATTATTTGTTAGTAAACTAATATTCACGCTTGCGTGTTTAATAGGAAATTTTAGAATCAACACTGAAACAACTGAACTTAAGTGCCGCAAAGGTTTAACAATTTTACTGAATAGGAACTGTACTTAATATA
The DNA here is from genome assembly GCA_004143645.1 of Protaetia brevitarsis. Taxonomy (NCBI): domain Eukaryota; kingdom Metazoa; phylum Arthropoda; class Insecta; order Coleoptera; family Scarabaeidae; genus Protaetia; species Protaetia brevitarsis. The sequence goes on from RXPK01003275.1 coordinate 43,919, forward strand.
CTGTCAAAGCATAATATTAAATAAACAATTAAAAAAATTTAATAGGTAGTATGTTTCTTACCGCGTGTATGTAGTTTTCTAGCTAAACATCTATATGCTGCAGAAGAAAGCTGTAAAAATACGAATTCCAATTAAAACAAAACTCTTTACATACATTATATTACAAAATCGTCATTTCGCCATAATTTATTTTCTAGTAAGTACAACATTTGCGTCGCCACTTTTGTTTTTCGCAAAATTACAAAATGATGTGATTATTTCACATTCGTTTTTAGGAGGCATTCACTGAAAAACGATTAATAAAATTCAAGCCCCAAAAAGTATAAACTGCAAATAAAGTTTTTGACACCGGAATGTCATCATACATTTTATACAGTAGCTTCAAGATATCAAAACTGTTAAATATACTAATTTTGTGAGAATCATGAAATGTGCCCGCTTTTATGTGCGTAAGTGCGCAGAGTTAATAACGACAAACTTTTAGTACTGTTAAGGTGAGTACCTACTTATTTATACTATTCTAAATGAATATCACATATTACTGTTTTTATAATTATAGATAGTTATCAAATCATTGATTAATATATCTTTGCTTTAAAATTTAGATTACCTTTCATAGAATACAATAATTTTGCTATGACGAGCAATGATGACTAAACTGACTGTACTATGACCAATCATTTAGAAATTCTAGTCTAGCGTTCTACACATATTTTTCAGTGTAGTTTTGCACATAAAGTTGATAGTTATTGGTACAATCGAAACACGATAAGGAATTCTTTCAAGAAATTGGGCAAAGTTGTCGGAAGATAACATGCGAAAGGTATTTTTGCTCTGCGTAGCACATAAAGTAAAAGGAAAAACTCTATTGCAAGCAAAATAGAATCATCGGAGAAGGAAGTGTTAGAAAGATGGATATTCTTCATTCAACAACATTGTATAACACCTGGTTTCCTGGTTAATGGAAATATTTAATTCACCTAATACTTACTATTTATGTAAGGCCACTTGATATTAATAATTAATTTCTTCGAAGAAAATTCGATCAAAAAATTTTAAAAACCATGTTTTGTATGAAGTATTTTCTTGGAAATGATAAAATAATACAATTGCTGTAAAGATCCAGATAATGTTCTATAATAAACAAATATAATTATTCCAAGCGCATTACAAAACAAATAAATAGACATGAACGGAACCTTGTTTTTTAAATGAGTAATTACAAATTGTTATCTCTC
>RXPK01003276.1:0-76713 GCA_004143645.1 Protaetia brevitarsis
CGAGCAGGCCATTCATACCTCTTGCGAGTGGAAATGCTTCGGCACAAAGACATCGCATTAGCGACCTTCCTGGACATTGAGGGTGCCTTTGTCAGGGGGCGTCATTCCTGCGATGAAAGGGTGCTGCTAAAACGGGAGTAGAGCCAACGATTACGAGGTGTCGTCAACATGATAAGAACAGAAAGTTCACGCATATCGCAGAAACCTCTGCACGATCAGAGCATTGTAGCATGACTGCCGCAGGCGCGTGTACTGCCACCGCTGCTATGGGCTTTGGTGGACGGCCTGCTCCTGAACTTCGGGGAGGGCTCACGCGCGAGCTCATGCGATGGATCACATCTTGTCTGCGAAAATTTCAGTGCGTGTATTCCGAAGGATGCAGGTCGGCCCCAGGCCTGTAGAGAGGTGATGTATAAGAGAGGGCTCATGTCAAAACTCCAGTAAAACGACTATGTCCGTTCAACTTGGAGAGGAAACTTCCAATCTCCAGTGTCCCACTTAATTCGGCTCCAAAATACTCGTATCAAACCGAGGTTAAATACCCTGGGTGTTTTTTGGACGCTAACTGCTGTACAATGCACACCTAGAACATGTGACGAACAAAGCCATCAGGAACTTCTGGGCCTGCAGAGGTATGTTCGGTAAGCGTGGGGGGCTAACCTTCAATGGTAATGGTTTAGCCGGAAGTTATAACCTCTATAACTTACGCCTCGTAGTCTGGTAATAAGCAAATCTAGCTATGCTATAAGTGCGCTTAGGTAATCCAAAGATTGCCTTTTTCTGACATCACTGGAGCGTGTCTCGGACGCCAACGGCTACTATGGACACCATTTTTGTACTTCCCCCGCTGCAGTTGGTTTCGTGGTCTGAAGCAACCCTAGGAGCTTACAGAATAAACTGTAATGGATGCAAGGGCTTCTCCGGCAAATCGGGATCAATCCTGTTGGTTTATCGATGTCTCGAAAACACGTAATGGCTCAGGCCTTGAAATCTGGAGGGCCGGAGAGCGGGACGGCGAAGCTTTAGCTAGGTGTCCTCCTCACAATTTTCACAGGCCAAACATTGCCATCAGACTGTGTGAGGATATCTCAAACTCTCTGCGCAAGAACGGAAGGGTAAAAATCATATCAACCACGTGTGGCCTAACCCCATGTTATTTCTGCCTACGTCTGACTTGAACCAGAACATTCTAAGTTTAACGCATGCGCGGCTTGCTTATTTCCTTATCACTTTGAAAATATAATTTATGATTGTAATTTTCTAAATTGTAAGAAATTTACAAAGTGTATTTAAGTTTCAGTACATTAACCCCCATTCAGTGCAGAAAATTATCAGAAAAAGTGATTTTTACCAAGAAAAATTACCTAATTTTTTTTAGTGTGTATTTTTAAGATATTATGATGTTTATCCAATGTTAATTGGGTCACAAATATTACAATATCTGAAAAAGAGATTTAAAGATCACGTGAACTATTGTAAGAATTTATCAAGCACTATCAATAAGTTAACCTTGGTTGATCACTGTAATAATACAAGACATCTTTTCAACTTTGATGAGGTGTCAATGTTAGCCAAACAACACTACTTATTACAAGAGACTTATCTTTATGGAAAATGTATTAATTATCAACAATTAAAAAATAGCAATTTTTCTTATGATATAAGATTTGGTAAGCCTTTCAATCAATATCACATATGTTCGGTTAAATGCTCAAATTTACATCTCCTCTTAGCTTAATTAGTAAAGCGCTCGTCCGGTAAACTGGAGGATGTAGGTTAATAGCAGAAATACGTTCATTTGTTAATTTCTCACTGTAAAAAGCTTGCAATCCTTGCATAATTCGAGTAATATTTATTCGAAATCAATAGTATGTTACGTAATAAGTAAAAATACAAATAACAGCCACTTAATTATTCTTAGCTGTCTGCGTCTGCGCCCAAGCGGTTTGTCACAATATGGCGGTGTTGTTAACTCATAATCTCCGTTAACATTATTTTAAATTAAAGTCAAATTAATTGGTGTTTTACTGAAATTTTAAACTTGTTTAACTTTATATAATGTCTTTCATTTTAAAATTGGACTATGATGTAATGTATGTTGATATTATTGCTACCCCTTACTTAATTGTAAGTAACCTCACTTTTTATTCCATTGTTCATATTAGCATGCAGCCTTTTAGTTGTTCTACTATGATGAATAAATTTATTTTAAAGCCTAAGACAAAGAAAAGTTTTTTGATTCTTGCTGGTATCAATCCCCGGAATATTGACACTTGTCCACCGTGTCCCTCGATCTTAACGTTGTACCAGAGTACTTCCCTTCCTCTCGTAATAAGTGAAGTTGTGGCTTTCCTCTCTTGTCGATTCTTACTTTGAGATCGCTCTGTGTATCTTCAATACACTGTACAGTACTAGTTTTCCGTGCTTCTGGTACTTTTTATGTTGCCAAATCTCTCTCCTAATCTCTCCTGGATTTTCTGACAACCCCCATTATGGACTTTGTTAATTCATCTATTAAATTCTTCCGCCAAATTAAACAAGCATTGTACAAGTTAACTACTGCCCAACACTGGTAAAAAGCGATGTAAATCTTTACATATTAAGATTATACAGCCAATTTAGCGAATTTTCAATAGACGCTCAAGTAAAAAAGAAATTCAACAATTAATTCTTCACAACTTTCACACATTATCAAAATTTTTTTTTCCACTGAAAACGACGTACTAAAACAACAACAAAATAAAAAGAAAAATTGACAAAAAGCGTTTTAAAATGAATCAATTTCACACACATCCACAACCAACTCGTATACTTTTCTCCTAGCAATCTAGATTTAACGACCAAGTGAATAGTGAATGAATCAATTTCCACCAGCCCCATTTTGTTCAGCACGGATGACGGGATTGCGAAATTATTTAGGCCACTGTGTCGATTTCCACCCGGCAAAAAAAAAAACACAGGGATTTTTCCCACATCGCGTGGCGTCGTCTGTATACCATATAGACGAAACAGAAGACCAAGTTTTCTAATTATTCCCAACCTCGTGAAACCCTTAAGATAAATCCCCCGTTCCGCTACGCTTGGCGCGAATCTAACCACCCTCAATTAAGCTCTCGGTTTTTAAACCCGGAAACCAGTGTCTCCGATCCGGGTAAAGCGGCCATTATCTCCGGATTTCCACGGTCTAGCTTCGCCGCTAGGGAATCCCCTCACGGTCTCCGGGATGTTTGCTTTCCATTTAGCGTTGGGACATCCCCGCTTTTATTTCTCGCGAAGTCCTTGGACGATCTTAGTAGCGCGGCGTTTTCTTTTTCGTAACAGCAACGGATGGGAGATTATACGGCGCTTGTCGGTGTTATGGTTTGTTATTAAGAGTACATACGTGAGGTTGCGAATCGGATGAGGTTTCTAGGTCAGGTCGTAAGGATTTTAACCGCTAAATCGCGCCGGTCAGGAGCGCGGTGATGGATTGGATGATGAGGGCGGGGTTTCTGTTGTCAATTGAGTTTTCAGCAAGTTTCTCGACGCATTAAACGCTTTATTTTGACTATATTTGTAATAATAACATAATATAATCAATTAAATTTACCCCCTAGCAAGCCATTAACACTAGCAAGATGGAAACCGTTAAAAACTAACATTACAAACAAATACACTACTCAGAGTTGCAAAATTTTGATAACCAAATATTTACGCTGATAAGTAGAGACCGGATTATATGCAACGAAAAACTGGAATATACGCGCATATACAGTGTGTTAAAAAAAGGTTGTCGGATATTTTACCCAATTATAGTACTGGTGGTAATAAACAAAAAAGTCTTAGTCAACATGGGTCCGCAATTCAACTGTTTTTGACATATAGTCGATTGCATATTTTAAAATAAAAAAAAAAACATTTTTCGGTTTTGAGAATAGTTCCCTTTGTCAAACAACTGATTGTGACTTAAAATTGGTTCTGTCAGACATCTGTCATCAGATTATTTATCATTTGCGTCAATTTTTTTTTTGTTCTCAAATTATGCATAAGTACGCAAATGCAGAAATGGCCGATATGCATTTTATATACGGTTCGTGCGAATGTAATGCCACTGAAGCACGGCGTATGTATGCCGAAGAATTTCCAAATCGGTTGTTTACGAGTGATAAGATTTCTCAAGGACTTCATATCCGGCTGTCCGAAACTGGTTCATTTAAAATTAATGGTGGTTCCGGTAGACCTAGATCAGTTTCTTCTCCTGCATTAGAATTAGATATTTTGAGACGGGTAGAACCCAAATATTAGCACCCGAAGACTTGCCGCAAAACTGAACGTCAGTCACCCTCTCATTTGGAGAATTCTGCGGGAACAGCAGCTCTATCCCTACCACATTCAACGCGTGCAAGTTCTTGTTCCTCTCGATTATGATGCACGCAGGGTTTTTGTCATTGGGTTTTACGAAAAGCTGGCAGAAACTCCTAATTTTGCGACTCAGATTTATTTAGTGACGAGGTGGGTTTACAATAGACGGAATATTCAATTTTCATAACAATCACGTCTGGGCAGATGAAAATCCCTATGCTGTGTTGAACTGCATCACCAAAACCGTTTTTCGCTAAATGTTGGCTTGCTGTTTTTGGAGACTGTTTTAATTGGTCCAGTATTTCTCCCTAATCGTTCAACGGACAAATATACTTGGATTTTTTAAGAAATGAATTACCCGTTTTGTTGGAAGACGTGCCCATTTTAACAGATTAAATATTGGTTTATGCACGATGGAGCTCCTGCGCATTTTTCCATCGTAGTTAGAAATTTCTTAAATCAAGATTTACAACGAGAGATGGATAGGACGGGGTGGACCAACTGCATGGCCTCCTAGGTCCCCTGACCTGACACCTCTAGACTTCTATGTTTGGGGGCATCTAAAACAATTAGTGTATGCACGATCTGTAAACAATTTGGAAGAACTCAGGCAACGAATCATAAATTGTTGCGAGAAAATTCGGAGGACTCCAGGAATTTTCGAAAGATTGCGTCGATTTTTCATAAGAAGGTGTGAAGCGTGCTTAGAAATGAACGGTGGACATGTAGAACAATTTCTTTAGTTTTACTTTAAATAAACATTTGTTTAATTTACATTGCGATCAGAATTTCTTTGAAAATTTTTATCCTACTAAAACAATATGCAATCAACTATATGTCAAAAACAGTTGAATTGCGGACCCATGTTGACTAAGACTTTTTTGTTTATTTCCTCCAGTACCACAATTGGGTAAAATATCCGACAACCTTTTTTTAACACACTGTATATGCATGGATTTTTGAGAAAATATGCATAAACCTGGGGCATATATGCAAAAAAATTGCGATAATATGCAAAATTTTTACATAAAATAAATAAGAGCAGAAATTTAAACATTAACTTTATTGCACAAAATTTGTTCACAACATATTTCTAAAACAATTTTATAATTAAATGTTTTTCAAAATTGTGTAAAAGAAAGTTTTGTCTTCTATCAGAATACGTATGTTTCGAAATAGAAAAGCTTCTTTCAACATCCACAGATGTATTGGCGCATTTTTTAACTTACTGCAATACATTCTAAACTAAAATTAAAGTCGAAATCGTTTACTGTTTCACCTTCCAAAATTTTCTTAACTTTCTTCAATTTCAAATACCCCGCATTTCTATTTATCACTTTTTTAAATTTATCGTATATAGAATTAGCTATTGTTAACCTTCTTACATAGCATTATCAAATTCGTCTACTATTTCGACTGATTCCGAGAGCGACATCCCTTGCGTTTCTAGATTACGAATGGAACTTGAAACAAAGTATAATTTGACTTAATATACAAAAGTTTTGTAGCATTCTGTTGATGTTACTATCTTTTTACAGTTTCTAGAGCAATGCAGTCAGCAGTTTTTTCAAGAATTGCATTTTTATTCCTTCAAAATTATCGGCGAAAAAAATTGCACCTCTAACCATGTACCCCATCTCGATTAATCGGTTTAGGAGGCAACTTACACCGGGAAGTCGCTCCTTATAAAATTGGATTCGTAAAGGTGCTTTTAAAAATACTTTTTTGACATTGCTAATTAAATCATTAATCAAAGGGAATTCATTCCTAATGTCTTCGGCTACACGATTGAACCCATGAGCTAAACAAGTGGTATGAATAATGTTACTATAAAAAAAATTTAAATTTTGCGCGGCTTTTATCATGTATGGTGCAGCGTCGGATAACATTAGTAAAATTTTTTCACAAGGTATACTTCCAGGTAAAAAAAAAATTGATAAACCTTCTTGAACGAATTGGGCAATTGTCACATTATTTGTTTCTTGAAGTTCTTTACAATAAATTAAATATGATTTACCTACAATATCTTCATGAAGAATTCCTATTAACAAATGGGCAATATAACGTCCACACTTATCCGTATTTTCATCTACCATGATATAAATAAAATTACTCCCTACCAATTGTTGAATTTCTGCTATTGTTTGCTGATAACAAGATGTGACATAATTTTTTTGTAAGGTACTTTCGTCAGGTATATAATGTTTGCAATATTTTTGCAGAAACGATTTCAAACTAACATCGTTTAATCTTGCTAATGGTATGTTAGACGAAATTAATGCGTTACACAGATCCGTATTATATTCTTTTTGTTCTGAGTTTCGTGAAGTTGATGCTACACATTGACGTATAGATTGCTGCACACATGCGGATCGCTTTAGTTTTTCACATTTTCCAATATGTGATGGAGTTTTAGCGTGTTAATCAATCAGGTATTTTCCCTCAGAAGACACCTACAACAACAATTGCCATTTTATATCCAAAATTAAAGAATTTAAAAACAATTGTACGGCTTTTAGTAAAATTAAACTTACCAGTTTACTGCAGGCTCGACAAAATATTTTGTCGCTATCCTTTACCAGTTCAGGATATGGCTTAATCAATAAAGAAATTTTGTTCGCTATACTCATTGTATGTACGCACAGTATTTAAAAACGTAACACAATTACATGCTGTTTCGCTCAAAGATATTCAATGAATGAATAGTTTATTTGGGAATCAATAATAATAAAACGTATTTACCACATCCTTTCTGCTAGGCGAAATTAAACACGGGCAGTTCTTGGAAAAAAGTATTAGAGAAACCAATGTAAAAGATTTATCGTTCTGAGAACTGTCGGTTGTCGATCTACATTAGGAATTACTAGGAATTTTTACTAATAGAAAGGATAAGAAAAAGCTTAACTATGCAATATATGCAACTTTTGTAAAAATATGCATAGAAGAAATGCCTAAATATGCAATATATGCAATCAGTAATTAGCGCTAATTAACTTCAATTAGTGTAATACGTCTACATATAGACTATAATTAAAGATATGCAAAAAATAAAATATATGCACTTTGCATATATAATCCGGTCTCTCTACTTATAACACTATACTTTGGTGTAATTTGGGCAGCGATCGCAGCGCCATCTACTACATTCTTAACGTGAATGAAGTATAGAAATCCAGCGTCTGATAACTAGTAACAACTTAATTAGGAGGCAACAATCGACGGCGCGGCGCCAGCTTTAAACTTAACCAAGAATGAAGGCTGAGCGGTCTCACATAGTAGCGTTATCCATTCCGAAAAGCTCGCGGGAGCAGAGATGGTTAGAACGCGGCTTCCGTCTGCACATTCTGACCTAAATACCTGCGACGCCGTGCAACAGAACTATTCCGGCATCCGTAACCAGAAATTTGAATCGCAACGGACTTTGGAATTGAGTTGATATGGTCTAGTAGAATCAATATACTTTCAATCCATAATACCGCTAGGAGAAGGAAATAATAAATTCTTTTTACTTTAATAAGCTATTTCAGAAAAATACCTGACACAAACAGATCATGTCAAATATTTGTCATGTTCCTGCAATCACCAGGATAAAGTTATCGATGTGTTTTCGAGACCTTTAACAAGATTAACGATCGCATACATATATAGGTAGACGAACAGTGAAGTAGAATTGTCGGTAATACAATGTAAATAAAGACACCATTAGTTTAGACTAACGAACATCGTTATTCGCAAGATTTTCTGTCGTATAAAATGAGGGATTTTGTTTGTCAGGGGAATTGTAGTTAGTGGATATGGACAGGTATAGGAAAGGAAGTTGTTTTTTTGTTTTGTTCATACGGATATTTCTGGAGTTAAATAAGTAGATTTATTGATTACTTTAGTCTCTACAAAAATCGTTCGGTTAATCATCAGTTTGAATAATAGAGTTTTGATTATCTAATAAATAAAGCTCTTTTCAAGTTGTTCCTTGACCAGTCCATGAACAATATCTACAAATTGGAGTTATGATGTTTTAGAAAGTTCCAAAAAATTCAGATATCATTACAGTAAAAAAATAGCTGTAGCTAGTAAATCGCATCAATTTGGCCATTTTTAATATGTGATCTTCTTGTTTTACTTATATAGAGCAAAATTATAGAAAAATAGTACTACAAGGAGAATATTTCATTTCAATATTTATTAACATTAGTACATATGTTTCTAAACCAATATTTCAGTCATACACACAACAAAATAATTACTCAATTTGATTATAAATGCATCACATTGAATATAACATAACTTCATATATATAAGCAAGAAGATGATGTATTTATATTGAGAATAAAATTTGTTCAGTTTTCCAAACCCCTGAATTTGTTAGAGGAAACAATTTTTTAGTTCAAATGTAATCAATATACTAAAATCATTATGAACATATAATATTTTCAACACAAAGATAATTATTTTAGATTTGAGTAAATAGATTTTCTCAACTGAAAACTATCATATTTATGCCTTAATAATTTATGTACATTTGATAGAAGTATATAAAAGTATTATTTGAAGTATTGCCATTATTTGCTTCCAAAATATAAGTATATCGAACTGATAATACTTACCTGCTTAATCTAAGCATTTCTACTATTCAAGGGTAATAATTACCTACTAATTTTGTGTCTGTAACACCAAAAAACCTCGGTAGGGGAAAATTAATAAATAAAGAAATATTATGTAATTAAATAAATTTACTATCATACCTTATAGTTTTACAATATTTGGGAGAAGGTAGCGTATCGGGGTACTCCAGGAGTGCGCACGGGATATTGATGCGTAGAGGTATAGATGTTATGCGTATCCGTCATTGCGATCGGTATTCTCGGGGTACTTTCCACTCAATGGCTGGGCTTGGTATCTAATCGACGTTGGTTACTGATCTAATTTCAATCAGTACGATAATTTGCTGGTATTACCTACTGAAAACTAATAACTAGTAAATACCTACATATGTCTGTTAATGTACACACCTACCATGTTCATATATTATCGACACAATGGCGCTGATTCTAAGTATTATTTCAAAGCTTTTTAAACCAGTAATCCTTTAATATTAGATAACACGTACGTACTTACCTTCGAATATTTTAATAGTAGCATCTATGCATCAGCCCCATTCCACCCCATTCTCTAAGTAGCTGTGAAACGGCTGAGGTATCCATTTAGATTTACTTATACTCACAACCAACAACATTGTTCGCTGGTCAATCAAAAAGTGACGCCAAGTAAAAGCGTATATGTATATGCAAAACCCCCTAAACCCCTCTAAAAAAGAGGGAACCGATGATAGATAAGTTTTAGTGCAATAAATGGTGGGGTAAAATTCGTTTCAAATGTTTCAATATTATGGTAATTTCAATTTGATATTTCATGTTTTCAGTACAAAACATTTATTAATAATTTTATACAGTAATTCATTATACCAAAAGTATAAGGGATTTTATTTTGAATCTACAGACTTTCTCACTATGATTGCGTAGATTTATTCCTTACAACAATAACAATGTTCATTTGGAGGAAGTATACTTCAATGCAAATATTTATACTATTTGTTCTAAGAGTATATTGTTTTCAGCGAATTTACTCTTATGTTCTAACCTACAAGATTTAGTACATTTAATATCCATCCTCAAAGTATACAGGGTGTATCCGATATAGAGGTAAATATAATAATATGTAGCAGCTGTAATCATTTACGATCAAAAAGTCTTAATGCACAGGGGGTCTATCTGTAAGCATTAACGAGAAAAGAAATATTTTATAAATGCCGTGGGCTAGAGCCGCACCTGTGCCCAACCTAAATGCTGTCCCGAGTATACCCCCACATACCACTATCATTCAGCCATTACCGCTGTTAGTTTTGTGTGGATCGCCGCTTGGAGTGCAAGCCACTTCGAACATTTTATTTAAATTCTTCCCGTCTCGAAAAAACGATCCATTTCAGGACCATCATGATTTCATATAAAGAAAATGAAGCTTGATGCATCGGCCAAAAGCGCGGAATGTATCTAGATTTATTTTCGCGCGATATCATAGTAAAAAGGCGTGTTTGCAAATTTTCTGTAAGGTAAAGTCGGGTAAGTGTGTAACCGGGGCAAGTGTGTAGTTTGTTTATATTTGTTTTTAAAATTGAAATACGGACGTCCTCTTGTTATAATACTAATGTACTGAACTTCATACTAGTTTTACAAACAAAAGTTCGCATCTCCTAACGTGTAATAACTTGAATATCTTGTGAATATATCGTACCTAATTAAACAGGCATCAGTTTAGTATTACACCTCTTGCCGAACTGAAGGATAATGCTATTAATATATAAATGCGGAACGATTACACACGTGCCCCATTTGCTGGGTAAGTGTGTATTTGACAGGTTTAAATTTCTTTTTTTCCTAGTAAACCGTTGATAATTATAAAAGGTGTATCTATTGAAGGCTTTCAACTGAGCATATATTACTTACTTCTATGTGTAAAATTTATCAAAATGTCTTATTATGTGAACAGTGTTACATTATCTTCGCACTATTCAATTTTTACTACACACTTACCTGACTTTACCTTATCTACATTTATTTCTGTGTAATTCGATTCAATTCATTTTGCGTTATTTGATTAAATAAATCCAAAAGAAATAACTCAGATTCATGTGGTACCGTTTATTAACAACTAACTCTCGATTCGACAAAGCAAAAGAAAAATATTTACGTTTTTTGTAACTACTGAAGTCGCATATCCGGTGAAACTCGAACGTCTTATCAGGATATTAAAAATAATACTTTGTAGACTCACGTAGAATGCTCTTAACAAGTAAGGAATGTTTCATTTATAAAAAGAAGAAATTTAAAATGCCTCAGTTTTGCTATTTTTACAAGGAAGTTTATTTATTCAGAATGACGTTAAATGAACTTACGGCATACCATTAAGAATAATACTAAATGAGTGCAATGTATTTATACATAATACCACGTTTAGCGGGTGCTTAACATGACGTTTCCTTGCATCAGGTCCGGACTAAAGAATTTTTTGCTCTAAATTTTACTTTTTTTTTATTGTTTAATGATGAAATCCGGTTTCGGTGGGTTTGTGCTTTATATGTCGTGTAGTTAACACCTAAGCAAAATTTACTTTTTTATTTGATACACCCTGTATATCTCACATCTTCCTCACAACACTTCCAAAAAACATGTCCGTCCACGCAATGGACCATAAAACCAGCACCAAATCTGAGATTTTCCATCTCAGCTTCGTGCTCCAAGTCAAACGCATTAATGAGAAAAGTTCCTCTACGCTTTCTGTTGCAGAGGTGACCACGGAGACATGTTCCCCTTCGACGGCAAAGGACAGATACTGGCCCACGCCTTCTTCCCTGGCCCGGGCAAGGGAGGCGATGCCCACTTCGACATGGACGAAGTTTGGATCACCAATGATCGCGACGACGACTCTGAAGGTATGCAGTCAGTGTGTTGTATCCCCGGACTTAACTAGGCCCTATTTATTACACTGTGTGATAGTATATGGTATATAGGTAAATTTGCATAGCTTTCGGGCACGGTAACCAGACGAAATACGTCGAGCGCTGCCGTGCAACTTAATTAAAATGTTAATTCGGTCAGTTGGGTTCGTAAACAAGTGAAGATAAAGTTTGGTGTGGGTTTTTTTTTCGATGGGTGGTGTTTTGCATGTAATTAGGTCTAAGGGTTGATGTTTAAGTGCTGTTTTTATATTTATTTTATGGAATATGCGAGATGATCACTTCAAAACAGTTTAAATAGAGACGTATGCAAACAAAAAGTCAAAAATTATTGTATAAGTGCCCACCGAAGACTGGATCTTTGAATACTACAAGAGTCAACAAAATTTTAGATTTATTTTGTCCCAAGAGGTAAACTTGATAAGTACTTTTTACACTTATTTAATTCACAATATCTTTATTCACAACAAGTATACAAAACAAAAAAAAACAATTGCAATTAGTCTGTATACACTGTAAAAAATTACAGTAATTTTGCCATGGTAAATCAGGAATATTACATGTAATAACGTTGTGAATTTACCACAATAAATCATGTAAATTTTGTTTTACATGTTTTTTCTAGGATATTTAACATGGAAAAAGAAATTTCGGTAAAATTTATAGCTTTTTCATGTTAAGATGTAACAAAAATTCCAAAGGAAAATACGGGGAAAAAAAACATGTACAATTTTGTATTTACTCTCAAAATTTACTTAAAAGTGTAAAATTGACATTTTTTTTAGGGTATTTAGTGCACTTTAAAAGTAATTTTACTAGTGAACTATTATTTTTTGCTGTAAAAATATGAGGATCTTTTATATTTATTTGTTTTAGCTTGAATTTTCGGGTAAAACTATAGATATCATGGAAAATACGAATTCATACGCCGCATGTGTTGTTTTGGATTTATTTATCTGTGCGCGTAGGTAATTTCTATTCGTTTGTCGAACTTATTATGGCTCAATGATATCATTACGTCACAAGCAATCGTAGGTTTCGCGTAGCGTGTTCATTCTTATCCCTGGTTGAGCGATTCAGTATGACCTATTAGGTGCTATAAAAGAATTAGGTAAGTTGCTTGCTCTCTTTATAAAAATACATATGAAAATTACTTCAGTGTTCGGTTAAATTATAGAGTTTTCATATAATATAACATACGAATTTTACAGTACAATTTTGAAAAACACATCAGCACGTGAAATTTACTAGATGGTAGAAATTTTACCTTATGAAGCAAATTTACCTGTAAAATTGTAGGCAACTTTGTTACCAACGATTTTACATGTAATTTTACTGCAACTTTTTTTACAGTGTGTTTTTAGAATTTTTCTGTCAGACAGGGTTTCAGAGTGACAAGGCAATGAAATTTTCTGAAAGTATTTTCATGTTTAAATTTCTGTGTAAACAAGTATTTAACATTTCGAAAACTTCGATATGTATAGGTTGGTGAATTTATCTTATGCTAGCGGGAGACTTAAAAGTTATTTTGAGGATTTAAGAAGCCAAAATATACTTGATAGTAATTGATATTTCATTTAAATATTGCAAATAAGTGTACTCACCTTGAGTAAGAGTTCTTATACTCTTTATATGTTTTTGATATATATATTTATATTATTATTGATATTTTCACTGTTTTTATTAATAAAAAGAGCATTTGATACATTAAATGATTAAAATTGGACTATAAATTTAATATTCAATCAAATAAAATTCTAATCAATTCTAATAATATGCAAATTATTGACTTAGAAGGCATAACACGTATAGCCACCACGGCAACCTACATATTACTAATAAGAAATATAAATTACTATACTACTACCAATAAATCGAGACATATCGGGCATATTCATAAGCTCATAGCCATCTAGCGGAGGAGGATTGTTTTTTTGATATCATTAAACATAGAAGGATAGGTATCTGTAAAGAGAAGGCAGATTTAAGAATGAAAGTTTTTATTTGTTATAAGAAAAAACATCAGCCGGGCAATCCATTATAAAAAAAAAAACAATACTATACAAAAACATCAATCAAAATTAGCAAAAGCACTTTCTAATTCCATTTTTATATTTTGAATTTGTATCTAATACCTAACGACTCAGTTAGGTGCTACCAACAGGTGATTGGGGCTGCGTTTTTGTCAGGAATGCAATTAGTAAATGGAATTATTAAAATTCCTTTAACGATTCAGTATATCAGATGACTTGATCGCTTCAACTTTCAACATTTTTTTTTAGAAAACATCAGTAAAAGCTGGTACTACCCCTAACATATGTAGGATGGTAGAATTGAAATAAAAAATTAGCAGATTTTAGAACGTAAATTCTAAATTATTAATAGTTCAAGCGCATCGAGTGCCTTCTACTCTTTGGAAATCACCTGCCAAAAATAGTATCATTCCTGATTTATATAATGATTATTAGATATCTATGCTTCAAAACTCTGTTAGGGACTTTTCGCGTGAAAAATAATAGACAGTGGTAATATGACTGAATCTAGTGACATGATGTCAATTGACGTGTGTATTTTGTCTATGTGTGTTATAATTAATGTAAGATATAATGTATTTAAGTTTTGTACCGATATAAAGTTGAAAAGAAAGTAAATATATATATTCTGAAATCATTAAGCAGAGTTTGATAACATCTCATTTTCTCAATTAACCTCTAATTAACAATTCAATATTTGAGATTGCTACAACTTTAACATCCCGTAAAAAAAGACAGTCAAAAGTGACACTACTCTCAGTTTGTGAGACTAGACAGAGAATCTAGAGATAAATTGGAACACAATTTCTAAGTTATTGAAGCGTTTTAAGCAATGCAATATATGAGATAATTTTATTGGGTACTTCAGCTTTTATAACCTTTAGGAAACATCAGTTAAAACTGATATCACCCCCAATCTATGTTGATTGGTACAATTACAAGAATTTTAGTATTTTACATTGTGCAAACTTAATTTGATTTTGAGTATGAAGAAAAAAAAAAGAACTCTAGTGTAAGTTGATGTTATCCCAATTTTAATATTACAAACGATTGATGGTTTTATGTACACATATCATAATCCAAAACCTTTTGACTACGTCAAATCTATCATTTTCTTCATTAATCTCAAATCCTTGCGTTTAAATCACATCCGAAGTAATATCCTTTACAACTTTTTTTCAAATCAAAATACACATCTTACCGAACATCCTGCGCATTGCAACCCGTGTTTGTTACTCATTTTTCAGACAATTAATTACTATAATCTCTCAGTACTGTAACTCGAACCGACACCGATTGAATCAACAACGATATTTGCCTATCTCCTGAACAGGAAACAGATAGTCAACAATGACACAAGTAAACGTTTGGCAGATAAGCAATGGGACAGATTTATCTCCAGTTGTGTCTGTATTAATGCCGGGCAGATTGACTTGTGCATTGTCTACCCTGAAAGAAAAACTGCATTGCATTATCAAGTTATGTTCTATACAGTGTTAAAAGTTTGAAATATAGGTAGGTCCTTAATAAGAATTTAAATTTAAACATGTTTTATAAGGGAAAATAAATAAACAATTTGGTACAATTCAGATTCTTACAATAATGATAGAGTCTGAATTGGAACAAACGGTATGTGCCTAGGCAGGTAGTATAAATATACTCACATTTAGAATATGGGGTTATGAAAGATATTGCCTTTAAATAACACAATAAAAAGTTATTGGTTGGGTAGGTATATAAATAAATATAAAGTTATCACAGTGGTCTTTAATGTTTAGAGATTTATAATAAGAAAACCTTTTTGTAAGCTCTATATCTTTAGGCATTATTTACTAGTATATAGGAATTTTATTTTATTACAATAATATAAAAAGAGTTACAAGAAACTCTAATCCATATACAGGGTGATTCTCAATATATGCAACAAACTTTAAGCGCTGATTCCTGGGGTTGTTTTGATCATAAAAGTTCATAAGAACATATGTCCAAAATCGCTTAGTTCTAAAGTTGTGCAATGTTTAATATTAAGTTAACATAATTAATATGTTTATTATAAATTAACAAAATAATTAATAAAACAAAATTAACTTATACTAACTGTTGAAAATGACCGCCCCCAACTGCAATACAAGCTTCTATCCTCCGTCGTATTGACTGGCGAGTCCGTTCTAAAATACCAGGGGTATTTCGAATTGTTTGAAAAGCTGCGATAATACGATTTCTCAGTTCATCGACATTTTCAATGGGAGTCGTATAAACTAATGATTTAGGTGACCCCAGAGAAAAAAGTCCAAAGAATTTAAGTCTAGAGACTGAGGAGGCCACGGTTGTGGACCTCCCCGTCCTATCCACCGATCTGGATACGTATTGTCCAAAAACTCGCGAGCAACTAAACTAAAATGCGCTGGAGCGCCGTCATGCATAAAATACATTTGTAATCTTAATTGCAACGGAACTTCTTCTAGCAGTAGTGGTAGCTCCTCTTCAAGAATGTGGACCTATCAAGTGATCTCCAACAATTCCGGCCCACACATTGCCAGAGAATTGATGTTGATGACGGGCATTCTCTAGTTCGTGCGGATTTTCTTCGGCCCATATGTGATTATTATAAAAATTAATAATCGCGTTTCTAGAGAAAGTAGCCTCGTCGCTGAAGAATATTTGAGCCAAATAGTCAGGATTTTGGGCGATTTTGTCTTGCATCCATTGACAAAAAGCCACTCTTTACGGAAAATCTGCCGGCAAAAGTGCCTGCACCCGTTGAATGTGATATGGATACAACAGTTGATCTTTCAATATTCTCCAAACTGTGGCCTGACTAATGTTTAAAGTAAACGCAGTAAATTTTTCTGGTGCTTGTAGTAGGATGTTCCTCAATTTCATTTAGTACCATTTCTTCAACTTGTGGAGTTCTCACTGTAGATGGGTGCCCGTTTATCAGTCGTCCGTTTTTTTAGAATTTTCCGTTTCAGTAAGACGTTGGTGAAGACGGGCAAATATTGAATGACGCGGGATGATACGGTTCGGGTATCGTTCTTCATAAAGACGTCTAGCAGCACGCGAATTTCCATTGGCAAGACCGTAAACGAAATGCATATCACACATCTCAGCATTCGTGTAATTCATTTTAGAAAACAGAAACTGGCAATAAACTGAATGAATACTCTGACAACTATTGACAAATATTGAAATGACAAATAAACAATTCCCTCTCAACACAATAGTTTTTGAAGGACCAACTGTGATATTATATCGTGTTAGTCATAGTTCATAATTTATTATTAAGCATTCAATAACTTTAAAACCAAACCGTTTTAGACATATACTCATATGAACTTTTATGATCAAAATAACCTCAGGAATCAGCTCTTAAAGTTTGTCGCATATATTGAGAATCACCCTGTATATATAGTGTATAAGTACTTGCATATTAAGTAATTATACTTCTAATGTCATTTTGACATTATCATTTTGTGAGTAACAAAAAAGTTGTATGTTGTAACAATTATAACGTGTGTTTTATTAATAAAGAAGTAAATTTGGAAGGAGAAGCTTTACACAAACATGCTTATTTTTGAATAAACATACTTTAGGGCGCTAACGTATATTTGTAAAATAGTTATAGAATTAGAATTACAATAGTTACTAAAATGATATATATATTTAATATGTAAACTACAAAGGACGGACAAATCTCATATTGCTTGCAAATTAAATTAACTAATGAATAGATATAATATATATTAAGTTTCTCTTAAAATTCTTCATCATTAATATAGATAAAATACAATATGTTTCAATCTCAATGAAGGGTTTGTCAAATTCAATGTGAAATTAGTTACCTATAATTTCACACAAAATCAAATATTTTTATAACCATATCCTCCATTAGAATTTGTTATTTTTTGATTTATTATTATAGTTTAGATATAGAATCTTAATGAGATAGTATATTAAAACACCATGCATCAGTGCAGTAGCTAATGAGAGAAAATATGCACTAGTTAAAATGATATATGTAAATACAAATCACCAAAATTGATGCTTACCTGCCTATATTTAACTAACCTACATGAAGACATGAAAATAGCATACGGCAAACAATAAATGAAAAAAAGATATCACAACTAACAATATAATATATATAATTTAAACTAAATTCAAGATGTAGCAGTATTATATCAAGTACTAACTCTCCTTACCTGAATATGATTTTTTTTAGGTTAACCGGCATAAAACCATTCATTTAAAACATCTTACATATTCTACAAAACATCAATAACATACCACCAAATTACGAAACAATAAAACACTTTCGAAACACAAATAGATCGCAAATGACGTTGGAAAAAAAAACGATTAAACTTATTGCAATAATCCAAAAAGTAAACAAACACTCCGCAGAGAAGATTCACCAATAGTATTGTAGATTGTATGATGTAACTGACTGAAAACGATGATGTCATTCTCCTTGTTTTCCGAAGTAAAGGATAAACTCTAACGCGGTGGCAAATTAAATGTACGACTTATTAATAGATTTTAGAGGAAATATAGTCGGGTACACCTCAGTTTTGACCGGCCCGCGATAAAATCAAGCGAGCGGTTCGAGCCGAACGCCAATATAAACCCGTGATTTTCGGCTGCCCGTTTAAAATTGAATTTTCGACAGGTGTTAGTGCTAGGAGCCGTAGTAAAATCGCGTACGTGTTTCCAGATTTGTTTTTCGGATACGGAAATCGAATGAGATGGAATAAAGAAGGCGGATTTTGACTGAGTTTACTTTGCTGCGTGCGGTTTATAAGTGTTTGTGCTATACAAGCCGAGTTAAAAGGTTAGATTTCTTGAGACGAACAATACGTAAACGTTTTGGATGCGTGTTGTGTTGGAATAATATTGATGAAATGCGGTATAAATGCTCTGGGAAAACTGTTTTATTAGTGTGGTAAAATCATAAGTTTGATAGTACCTATATACTTTAGAATTAAAATTTAAATAAACGTGATCTAACCTAAAACTGTGAAAATGCACCAATTAATTCTAAAGCTCTATTATTACTTTCTTTGGTTATTTTCATGTAAGTATCTCAATTTTGTTGTTAAATTTATTGAGTTCTATCAAAATTTCTAAGACACTTGCTCAGTTGTATATGTTAAATATGAAAATTTAGTAGCAAACATTCAAATAAAATATGAGTTTATACTTTGTTTGAAAAATTAGGAGTAGTTTAAATCAGTCTGTGCCGAAAAGAAGTTTTTTTTATTGGCTTTCGCTTAACCCTGTTTACACGCAATAAGAAAATATTAAGGAAATCCTTATTTATATAAATTATTGCTGCCAATGGTAACCTGTCAACAGTATTCTAAAAATGTTATCCTTTTGTTGCTAATTTCGGTTTATAAATAAAAATAAAAGTTATTTTTAGAGCTAATGAGCTATATGTAATGAGTAAAAAATAAAATAAATCAGATTCAAGTCAGTGATTTCAGGATTAAATTTATTTATAATAGAATTTTGTTGAAGATAGATGGATTGACCTATGTGTGTTTCTTTTCTCTTCGTTGTAGATATTAATAATGGGGAATATATAATACTGTTATATTACCTTAAGACAAGGTCAAAAGGCCGCTTTATAGTTCGCAATTTTTTTATAACTTGCAATAAGAAACTGCATGCAACACAAATAGCGCATGTGCATTCAATGGATTTCGATCAGCTGAATGCGCTTTTTTTATTGCACGCAATAAAAAAATTGCGAACTGTAAAGCGGCCTAAAAAAATAATAGATTTTCAGCCTTGTCAACACAATAGTGTCAGCTGTGCACTAAGTTCATTAACGTGCGGCATGTTTTCTCATCTCACAACTACTATGAGATTCAAAAACATTGTCAATTCCGCTCCTATAGATAGTAACAGGGTGTAGGTATATGCCGTGTGTTTATAATGAAGGTTTGAATTAAGTCAGTGTTGGAACACAAGAAAGTAAACGGATCTGTCATAAATAAGGAAAACGTAACCTATATTTGAACTCGCGTTATATAAACGACTATGGATTGGTGTTTCTGTTTGTAAAAATGAAATGTAATTAATTTAACTTTACTAAATTATGATTTTACAATTCAGTACTAACTGGTGTTTAACTAAATTTATTTATTACTTTAAATTATAACATACAATAGTATAATTATTAAGTGACAAAACTGCATCTCTCAGTTCTTCTATGGTATGCATGCGGTTTCTTTAGATCCTATTTTTTAGACAGCCAAACATGAAGTAATCTAATGGGGTTAGATCAGGCGATCTTGTTGGCCATCTTTGTGCTCTAACGACCCTGTCAGCAAAAAACTGTTGAAGATATGGCAGATTTGTCGAGCACTATGTGCTGGAGCATTATCGTGCTGAAAATAACCTGCTTCAAGCTTATTTTCTTGTAACTCTGCAATAAACAATTCCAACATCTGTTGGTAACGTTGGGCTGTTACAGTTTCCTCGAAGAAAATTGGCCCCATTATTCGTTGCCTCGACATAGCTAATCAAACTCCAACTTTTACGGGATGCAATTGCGTTTCTCGAAATTCGTGTAGATGTTCTGCAGACCAAATACAATAGTTTTGTAAATTGATATAGTCTGTTAGATAAAACCAGGCTTCATCCGAGAAAAATGATTTGTTTAGCAAGTCATCGTCCCTTAAATTGTTATTAAACCAATGACAATATTCCAATCGCCTATTGTGATCTAATGGTAATAATTCCTGTACCGTAGAAACTTTATAGGGATGAAAATGTAACTTTTTTTTGACAGGTCATAGCGCTGAAGTGTATGATAAGCCTATAAAATTATAAAATGTAATAAACTATTTCACTTAATGTTAATATTGATTTTTTACCTGTTTGTTGAGCTAATTACCAGAGATAAATTCCCTTATTTTCTTACAGTATTCAGAAATACTATTGTTGTGATATTAGATGTAATATAAACGGTTTGAAAAAAATTATAAGATAAATAATCGAAAGATACTACAACACGAACGCCAATGTCGCTAAATGTCAAGAAAATTCATTTAATGTATGAAATTTATATGTAGCTAACTTCGCTCATTAAATTGGTAATAAGTATAGATAATTTTTTCCGGAAAACAGTTTTTTTATTACGACAATCATTTTGAATCTCATAGTACTTTCAATGTAAAATATACATAGTATCCTTTAATTTAGTTAAAAAAAACATTTATTTTTATTGCTGTTTTAATTGTAATTGACGAAAAACCATCATAAAAAATTCACTTTGACATAGACTTAAAGCTGAATGAGTTGTCAAAAACGCAGTGGTACCAATCCACATTTACTAACTGTTACATTGATATATTAACTATTAAATTAAATAAGATTCTTTAGATATTTTTCTGGGCTAAAAAATCTAGTACAAATGTCATGCGTTAGAGCTATAAATGGCTCTAAATTACTGTTATGTAAATAACTATAATTTTATTACATTAAAATAAAAAATCTTTAAACCTTTGAATTTTGCAAAATAATAAATGAAGATAATTTTATATTAGAATGAGTTAAACGTTCCATTGTAGATACATATCAACTAACATTTTGGTAAATAATTTAAATAAAAAAATGAGGTTATGTACTTAATACACCAAACCGTCTATGAAACACTCGTTATAAATTAAAGATAATCACAATTGAGGGAGATGCATTGAATGAGAATATGTACCATCGAAGACAAAAGACAAAACTCAAAATTAAAGAGAGAAATACTGGCATACTGAAGAAACTCCCATGATTCTATCTCTATTTATGTCAAACTTGAGTCAAGACTTTTATCTTTGATAGTACCTAGTACCTACTTTTGCGATATTTAAACTTTGTAAACATTAAAAACATCATTTTGGAGTTCACGATCTGATTATAGATCTATTAATAAGTTAAACCATAGATTTTTTTACGCTTAAACGTCTATATAATGTAGCATCCTAATTTTCTGTTTTCACTTTTATTCCAGGCACCAATTTATTCAAAGTGGCGGCCCACGAGTTCGGTCACTCTTTGGGCCTGGCACATTCCCACGAGGACGGAGCGCTGATGGCCCTTGGTATCAAGGCTCATCTAAAAGCACCGAGTATCAACTGCCGGATGACGACAGACTGGCCATTCAAACTTTATATGGTGAGTATATTAGTGAACATATCGATCTCTTGATTTTATTGAATAAACGAGAGAAGAAGAGTGTACTCCATTTTCTCTCGGTTGAATTTCGTTTCAATAACTTCAATAACAGGGCTTATTAAATAAATCATACGTCTGATACGTCAATCGATCGAAATGTATCCAGAGTAGAATACAAATTACAATATGTTTATTTAAATTGGACTAAATGTATTTATCAAAGGTTACTTATATTGGTTCTGCGAATTGACTTTTAAACTTTATTTGTTAGGGACTAAACAACAACTAGTGAACTAGTTAAAGCTTGACAGAACTCACTACACAACGAAAGGATAGATATATTTATCTTATATGGAATTAGTATGTAGTATGGTATAAAGTTAAACCTAGTCGACTGACAAGCAAGGACACGTTGCAAACGATATGGAACCTTTTGAGCAATTCATGAGCAATTTTTATACTAGAAATTTTACTTTTACCAATACGAAATTTGTATTAGATTTTCGGTTAAAATATGAATCATTTCACCAACAATTTTATTAAAAAACTTCCGAATGTCGAAATCGCGTGATAACTGCTGCTTACGTAGAATATTAATATAAATATACAGTACGTCCACTTATACAGGGTATTCCACGTAACTGGTTCATTAAAAGTTTATGATGTTCTATTATTTACTTATATTTGAGATTTTGGCACCAGTATCTGTTCGATTGGAACTATAAATGTAAATACCTTAACCAAAATATCACTTCCGGTTGACCGGAAATGGATGTCAACTTTGTTATTTTAAATAGAATGATATAATTTTTTATTCATTTTTGGATTCTACAACTATAAATACGTCAGTTTTCATTAGCTATTCCTGTAGCTACATGTTGCCGTTTTTGAGTTATTTAAGTTTTTTCTTTTTTTTTAGTCATAATCATTGCATCATTGAGAAATTAATATCTCGTTAATACTGCAAGTAGAGACTCCAAATTTGCTATGTTATGAATGTAGATATAACTCTAAGAGACGGTAGGCACACTTTACATTCTAACATACAGGGTGTTCAAAACTGAGGAACAAAGTGACATATTTTCAAATGCAGGAAACTCATTTTTTTTTAAATAGAACACCCTGTATTTTAATTCGGAATTTGGAAGTAAATATCATCCCCTATCGCTTTATATGAGCATTCCCTATACCTATCTTTAATAGATTTTGAGATATGAACGACTTTTTATTAAACAGACTAAGTAGCCCTATCTTTGCGTGTTTGTAGCTGGCTCTGAAATGGATTCACGTCAAATTCATGTATTATTTTTGAATAACCTTACAAGAATGTCTGTTCGAATAGTCATTTCTATTAATATTGCGCTGTATGAAAGTGTAATTATAATGATATACATAAACACTTTTGGTTAGTCAATGAATTTGACATTAATCCCATTCAGAGCCAGCTACAAACACGCAAAGATAGGGCTACTTAGTCTGTTTAACACAAAGTCGTTCATATCTCAAAATCTATTAAAGATAGATATAGGGAATGCTGATATAAAGTGATAGGGGATGATATTTACTTCTTAATTCCGAATTAAAATACAGGGTGTTCTATTTAAAAAAAAGAATACTTAGTCTGTTTAACAAAAAGTCGCTCATATCTCAAAATGTATTAAAGATAGGTATAGGGAATGCTCATATAAAGCGATAGGGGATGATATTTACTTCCTAATTCCGAATTAAAATACAGGGTGTTCTATTTAAAAAAAGAGTTTTCTGCATTTGAAAATATGTCACTTGGTTCCTCAGTTTTGAACACCCTGTATGTTAGAATGTAAAGTGTGCGTACCGTTTCTTAGAGTTATATCTACATTCATAACATAGCAAATTTGAAGTCTCTACTTGCAGTATTAACCGAGATATTAATTTCTCAATGATGCAATGATTATGACTAAAAAAAAGAAAAACTTAAATAACTCAAAAAACGGCAACATGTAGCTATAGGAATAGCTAATGAAAACTGACGTATTTATAGTTGCAAAATCCAAAAATGAATAAAAAATTATATCATTCTATTTAAAATAACAAAGTTGACATCCATTTCCGGTCAACCGGAAGTGATATTTTGGTTAAGGTATTTTACATTTATAGTTCCAATCGAACAGATACTGGTGCCAAAATCTCAAATATAAGTAAATAATAGAACATCATAAACTTTTAATGAACCAGTTACGTGGAATACCCGTATACTGAACTGATTTGTCGAAATGATTTTACATAAGAAAATTGCAAATTTTTGCTAAAAGAAATATAATCTGTGTAATATATTATTATTTATGATATTGACGCTACCCATGGTTGACTTAATCGGCTTATCTACCTTTGAAGTATTATATTAAATCCATATATTGAAAAACCAATTTGTTCAGGACAACAAAATTATTTCAAACAAGTTTTATCATGAAAATTTAGTTAATCCAACAAAATGTTTCGTTATTTCCAATAAATAAAAGGTTAAATGAACAAATAATTGAGTTGTTTTCAAACGAAATATTTCTATTTGAAGAATATATTCTCTTTCATAACTTCTTCAAGATAACTGAATTCTAGGGAATTGGAACCTTAAAAAAGCATTTTCCAACAAAATATGAGTGCGAATAGTTAATTTAATCTCTAGATTTTGTAATGTCTTAACTCTAAAACTTACATAAAATATACAGCAGGATGTCTTAGCTTTTAGTTTACAGGCATTATCTACTTTCACTGTATAGTTACTAAAAAAAAAAATGTTCAAATAAAAGTTATTTTATATCATGTTATGCCGAAAATGGTAAACCTTGAAGATGAATTCAAAGCCGACTTTGATTTTTTTTAAACGGAAACATGCATTTTTTAATGTTGCATGTTATTTGTCAAAAATTAGTTTATTTGAACATTTTTTAGTAACTATAATACAGTGAAAGTAGATAATGTCTGTAAACTAAAAACTGAGACACCCTGTATAAATAGGGTTGCCATATTTTCAAAAGCAAAAATACGGACAGTGCACCATATCAATTAACATTTCCGTGAAATGTTCTTCAATATTCACTTGAGACATATTGTTTAATTATTAATATTATTATTTATTATATAAAAGTATAGATATATATCTCTTCAGACGTGATGCTACTGGAAATGCAATGTTAACGCACATCATACCAAAGTTTGAATGCTAAAATAACTATAAAATGACAAAAGTACGACTTGAGTACGACAAATTGGAACTAGAAAAAAAATACTGGACGCCTTGCAGAAATACGTACAACTACGGACAGTTTATAAATCTACGGACAAAAAGCTTACACAACAATACGGACTGTCGTAGAATACGGTACGTATGGCAACCCTCCTGTATAAAGCCCACACTTCATCTCATCTTATCATTTGTTTTATAAGTAATATTGTAGTATTCTTCAAATAAAAATAATGCATAAACCTGGGGCATATATGTAAAAAAATTGCGACAATATGCAAAATTTTTACATAAAATAAATAAGAGCAGAAATTTAAACATTAACTTTATTGCTTATGTACGTGGTTAATGGATAACGCCAAGGCCAATAACAACAGCAACAACAACAACTTTATTGCACAAAATTTTTTCACAACATATTTCTAAAACAATTTATAATTAATGGAACTTGAAACAAAGCTATAATTTGACTTAATATACAAAAAGTTTTGTAGCAATACTGTTGATGTTACTATCTTTTTACAGTTTCTAGAGCAATGCAGTCAGCAGTGATTTCAAAGAATACATTTTTTATTCCTTTCAAATAATTCGGGCGAAAAAATTGCAGCCCATCTTCGTAATAAATCGGTTCAGGAGGCAACTTAACATCGGGAAGTCGCTCCTTATAAAATTGGATTCGTAAAGGTGCTTTTAAAAATACTTTTTTGACATTGCTAATTAAATCATTAATCAAAGGGAATTGATTCCTAATGTCTTCGGCTACACGATTGAACCCATGAGCTAAACAAGTGGTATGAATAATGTTACTATAAAAAAATTTTAAATTTTGCGCGGCTTTTATCATCTATGGTGCAGCGTCGGACAACATTAGTAAAATTTTTTCACAAGGTATACATACTTCCAGGTAAAAAGAAATTTGATAAGTCTTCTTGAAGAAGACTCTCTTTTTTGAAGTTCTTTACAATAAATTAAATATGAATTTACCTACAATATCTTCATGAAGAATTCCTATTTAACAAATGGGCAATATAACGGCCCACACTTATCCGTACTTTCATCTACCATGAATTAAATAAAATTATTCCCTACCAATTGTTGAATTTCTGCTATTGTTTGCTGGTAACAAGATGTGTGACATAATTTTTTTCTAAGGTACTTTCGTCAGGTATATTATGTTTGCAATATTTTTGCAGAAATGAATTTCAAATTAACATTGTTTAATCTTGCTAATGGTATGTTAGACGAAATTAATGCGTCACATAGATCCGTATTATATTCTTCTTGTTCTGAGTTTCGTGAAGTTGACGCTACACATTGATGTATAGATTGCTCGCACACATGCGGATCGCTTTAGTTTTTCACATTTTCCCCGATATGTGATGGAGTTTTTAGCGTGTTGATCAATCAGGTATTTTCTCTCAGAAGACACCTACACAACAATTGTCATTTTATATCAAAAAGTTAAAGAATTTAAAAGCCAATTGTAAAGCTTTAGTAAAATTAAAAATACAGTTTAACTGCAGGCTCGACAAAATATTTTGGTCGCCATCCTTTACCTGTTCAGGATATGGGCTTAATCCATAAAGAAATCTTGTTCGCTATAGCTCATTGTATATGTACGCACAGTATTATTAAAAACGTAACACAATGACATGCGTTTCGCTCAAGATATTCAATGAATGAATTAGTTTATTTAGAAATTAATAATGATAAAACGTATTTACCACATCCCTTCTGCTAGGCGAAATTAAACACGTGCAGTTCTTGGAAAAAAAGTATTAGAGAAACCAATGTGAAAGATTTATCGTTCTGAGAATTGTCGTTTGTCGATCTACATTAGGAATTTTTACTAATAGAAAAGATAAGGAAAAGCTTAAATATGCAATATATGCAACTTTTGTAAAAAATATGCATAGAAATGCCTAAATATGCAATCACTAATTAGCGCTAATTAACTTCAATTAGTGTAATACGACCACATATAGACTATAATTAAAGATATGCAAAAAATAAAGTATAACTTTGCATATAATCCGGTCTCTAGTTATAACTATGTCTTTTTTGTTAATATTTTTTTAAAGCTAATTCATAATTAATTAACAATAAAGTAAACTATTAAAAAATACATTAAGAATTTACAAACAAATATGCAATAATATCTAATCTAGTTGCCTATTATTCTTATCAAATACAATTAATTTGCATCACAACAATTTGTGCAGTCTAAACCATTTTATCAACTTTTTGGAGATTCTTTTAACATCGGAACCAACTGCTTAAAGTACTAACTAAGTCTCTCGAATCGCCTCTCTCCTGTCCACATTAATAACGGATGCGTTTCCCAGGAATCCTCCCACGGACCTTTCGCACCTGCTTATTTTCCAAATTTCCGTCATAAATTCATAAACGTATTTCCCGGACGATTCGTCCGTCGGGGACGCGGGGGGAGGGGAGTGCACGGAAAGGGCGCCCGTTATAAATTTTTCATATCCGGATCGAAATTCGACTGTTCCGCGGTGCGTGCCCCAAACCGCCTTCCCCTGCCCTCTCTTTGTCGCTCGCCCGCGAAGGCAAGGCTCCTTCCCTTCTACGCCGGACGTTCTTAGGCCGCTTAAGAGTCGTCGCCCCTGAGGGCCGTAGGGGAAATGAACGGAGGCGTCGTACAAATTAGTTTTGCCCGTTTAATATTTATACAAATTGCGCAATTTCCTTAACTAGCTTAACCTCACGCCAAACGCAGTGTCTCGCGTCTTCACAATCGATGTTACTAAAATTATGATGGCGTAATATGTATATCTTATATGTAGACTACTCTACCATAATAGATAATATTACATGACACATTATTATAGTTAATAATACTAAAGTTTGCCCAAAAGATCTGCGCGATTTAGGGCGTGCGTGCACTCCCTGCGGCATGCAATACGCTTCAGGTTCACGTTTTCCTTTTGTTTGCCTTCTTCCTTCCTCTGTCGTTCTTTTTTTTTAATTTTTTTAACAATTGTTCCAATTTTTTGTCACTTTTGCATTTTTCATTTTTGTTTTTTTCGTTTTTTCACTGTTTTGAAACTTTTTTTACATTGTTTTCACATTAGTTTTTTTTCTCGAATTTTATACGCCTTTTTATTGTTTTATTTTTTAAGTTTTTTTTTTGTTTTTTACTTTCTTTATCCTCTTTTCCATTTTCTCATTAAAAAAAAATTTCCACTTTTAAAACCGCATTTTTTTTTAATAAATTTCTGATATTCTCTCCTTTTTTTTAATTTCCTCCAAACCAGTTTAACATAATTTTTTTTTATTATTTTTAGCACTTTTCCATTTGTTCTTTTTTTTAACGATATTTTTCCATCACACGTTCAAATATTTTACGTTTTGCGTACCCTTTAAACAATTAAGAACAAAATTGCATTCAAAAAATTTATTTATAATTTGTAAACGAGAATTTTTGAATTATGCGTTAGATTTGGCGAGCAGTTCATATACTGCTATGATATCTAAGGTATGGAATCTATTTTAAAGGCATTCACAACAAGGTTCTAAACTAAATTATCTAGTAATTCAAAAGTGGGGCGTGTACTCGGTTGCCTACCTTACAGGCGAATTATGAATTTGTTAAAGATAGTTATTTAAAATGAACAATATTAGCATTAGGTGCTAAATATTGCCTTTATGTAATGTAAACTGTATTTTATGTTAATTCAAACTGACCTCGTATCTTTTTTATGTTTGTTATATTTTGCTCGGAGATTTTTCAGTCTTCGGGGTGTTTTTATTTTAATGTTTGGCGTATTTCCCTCAAACTATAAAGAATAACGGTATTTTAATGTCGGTTAGCTTTATCTTTTAAAATTCAGGTTGGTCGACCTGTGTGATAACAATTGAAGGCTGTTGACTGTTGATTATGATTTGAATTCATTCTGTTGGTGGCTACCAGACACGACGGTTGTCTTAATCTTCCTATAACGTTTTTTTTGCCACAATTTTAAAAAAAATTATCAAAGTTCCAAGAAGTATTACCTAAAAAAGTATCGATACAACTCCTGTTTATGTAATCCTTATCGAATACCTGCATTTTGCCAAGAAAATATCCTATAAAAATTTTCCTACGAAGAGCTCCTGACCAGATTGCCTTTCCATGCCATTGACCGAGACCGGGGGCCCGTTCCATTAGAAACTCCATTCCAGTACCATAGTTTGCCAAGCGTCGTGTCCTTTTCAAGTTAGTATTCCATTGAATCGCCTCAGCTAAAAACCGAAAAGAATTAATTCAGTTTCGTTCCAAATTTATTCAGAAACTTAGATTTTTATAATTCATTTCACTATACGTTGATTTGGGGTTAGATTTATATTCAACCGCCATTTAGTTTAGTTATTTTAGTAATTTTTATATGTAAGGGTTGTAAATAAATATCACTGAGTTTGATCTGTGATAAAATAGCTATCTTTAACAAATATCGATAATCATAGATAATCGTTTACTTAAAAATTTAGTATTTGCTGTTTAGGGGTAGATGGCGCCGTTATTTATATGAAATTTAATTTATTTATATGACATTTCCATAACCTCATTTAGTCTTTAAAAATGCCAGGAAAGTTCGAACAAGTATTTTGTATTTAAAAGATTGTCTTATATAGTATTTTACTGATTCCAATATACGTACCTTGTGATCAAAGAGTCCTCGATGATGAAACATAGCATTTGGGTAAATAAATAAAGATTTAAGCTTGTTTTGGTTTGAAACGTTGTTTTTATTTGAACAGTTCTGCTTAACATCGATTTTCGATATTTACCTATTTCAAATTTTAATAAACCGAGAAGGGGCTTTGGGGGTGCGCCCGTTAGGTGAGCCTATTCGTTAATAAGCGTCTGGAGTACGATTCTGACAGACGATCTGGTCCCCTTTGAAGCGTCCCGTGCCACCTAGCAGGTAGGAAGGCACTTTCCACAGTTTTCTTTCACTTACTTAGAGAGGACGCTGGGTGTATTGAAACCACTATTTTAATTAAATTGATTTTATTGAAAAAAAAAAAGAAAAAAAAAATATATCGTAAACGGACAAGCTAAATAATAATATAAATTTGAATATAATAATAAATTGGTATTTGAACTAAAAAAAAAATAAAATTTTGAAATCCCGGGCATTGTGTTCTGAAAAACAGAGCAATACATATATTTTGTTGCAAGACAGTTTAAATGTTTTTTTATATACTTTAATACATAGCTCAATTACGTTGTTTCTGTTAATGTTTTATTAATCTGTTTTAAGACTTAATCCAAAATCTAAGTTGGTTTAGGGCAATTATATTTTTTCACGATTTTTCATGCAAAAACCACTTATTAATGTTCGATGTTAGCTCCCTACTTAGAACGAAATTTTAGAACTATTGAAATTTATGCAACCTTCCATACATACTAGCCTTGTTAATCATATATTTTTTTTTCCATCTTCCAGGCAGAAAACCAGATTACAGGTACTATACCACAACCACAACGACTACAACCACGACCCGTCCGCCATATCGCAACCCCTACAATCCATACTACCCCTACAATCCTGACCACTATCCCAACCGCCATCCTTACAACACCCCCCATTATGCACCTCGCTACCCCACAACTCCAAAGCCCAGAAAACCGATGCATCCGTGGAAGAAGCATCCTTACCCCAAAGATAAATATCCAACATACACTACGACAGCGCCATCTATACCTTACGATCCGCGACGGAGACCTGACCACAAGTCAAGGACTAGGAGGCCGTATTACGTCCCACCAACCACCACTACCACCACCACCACGACGACAACGACAACGAGAAGACCGCCCATCAGGCACTATCCCGAGCATCATCCCAAAAAACCGGATTCCTGCAATACTTCCTTCGACGCCGTGGCTGTCATAAGGAGGGAAGTATTCTTCTTTAAGGATGCCGTAAGTGCTGAGAGGAAATCTGTGTTATCGGTTTTTATAATTCGAATGTTTTCGACAGTACTTCTGGAGGATTGGGGATAACGGATTGATTCCCGGACATCCTGCTCTGATAACCAGGATGTGGCCTAATCTTCCTAGAGATCTGACGCATGTAGACGCAGTTTACGAAACGCCAGACGGTAAAATAGTCTTCTTCATCGATAGGAGGTATTATGTTTTCACCGGTAACGCCATGGAGCACGGATATCCGAAGTCTTTGACTGCACTGGGATTGCCTGCGAGTTTGGAGAAGATAGATGGCGCTACGGTTTGGGGGCACAATAGCAAGACTTTCTTCTTCAGTGGTCATGAATATTGGAGGTAAAAATTTTAGCACTAATAAATAAATAAATAAATAAAATTCGTCATAGATAACTTGATGGTTCATTCAATGTAATTTTTTTCGCACCGATATTGGACCTTTATTTCTGGCTATTAAGGAAAGCCGGATTCATAAAAACTGTCAGTTTAGCACTTTAACAAAAGTCTGTGTATTACTTATGAGAAATTTAATTTAAATTGATTTTAAAGCTTCAAAGTAATATTATGAAACTCACTTATAGATATAAAAATGTCATTTATTCTAGAATTTTTCTAAATTTTCTAGTATTTAATACAATTTGTTTATTAAGGTTGAAGCTAATAAAGTAATAAAATTTATTACTTATTAAAAATAATAGTTTGGTGTGGACGTAATAACAAAATCTAATTTTGAGGAAAACGCTTAAAACTAACAAATATTTGTTACGCCAATTTCCAAACAGAAGTTTTATTAAATACAACAAATAGGATAATGAATCTAAAACCAATTATAATTTAAAAAATATGGACATTTTGCATATTCAAAATAAGTATCCTAATATACAAAAAGCGTCATTTATTTAGCAACTACTGATAGGATTGGGAACCAATTGTTTTAAATTTTTTTATTCGAAAGAGAAGTTTCAAATTACTACGGATTTACAGGGTTTTCGTTTGTGAAATTAGTATTTTTAAAGGAAAAGCAGTTTGAAAAGGTATATTTTTTGAAAATTTTAGTACGTCACAACTGTTCCGCCCAATAAAGAATTAGAGATTCTCGTTTGGGCCAATAAAAAAATAATTAGTGGTTTGACTTTCGCTTAATGCACAATCTGTGTCTCGGTTGTCAGTTAACGTGTCAAATTTTCAATTGTGACATTGAATTCGATTAGAATTGTGTGTATAGTCGTGTTGTTTTTAGAAAGACATTATCCCTAAAATCTAGATTTTTGGGAAAAAATGTTCTGTAATCATAATATCATCAGCAGATTGTAAATTTTGGTCAGTAACTATTTCAAATTCAGGATCTAATGTAAGTTGTTTGTGTAAAATGACCTATTTGATTTGTGAAAATCAATTTATAGAAGAAAATAATTTATCATTTTTACAAGGTCAAATATCAATAATTATTAAATAATGACTAGAAGCCGGACATTCTCCTAGAATGTGGTCCTTGAGGAAGGTGGTTTTTTGAAGCCGGTCCATTCACTTGAGAATCATCTTTTATAATGTGCAATACGCTTTAAGTAGTTTTCTTTTGTTCTCACTTTTAGAACACCCTGTATAGCCGAAAATATTGTTAGGTTATGCAGCATTCAATCTGTACAACTTTTGTAAAAAAAAGATTTTTTCCTAAAAGCAAAAATAATGCTAGAATCAAAGACGAAGACTTCGCGAACACCCAGTATATTTAAAAATATTTTTAACTTAAGCAGCATTGAATTATGTACAACTTTTGTAGAAAACGTTTTTTTCCTAACATCAAAAATGGAGCTATAATCAAAGGCTCAGTCTTCGGGAACACCCAGTATAATGAAAAATATTTTTAGGTTATCCGGTATTAAATTCTATGAAACTTTTATGGAAAAGATTTTTTCCTAAAATCAAAAATAGAACTGCAATCAAAGACCCGGTCTTCGGGAACGCCCTGTATATTCGAAAATATTTTTATTATCCCTAAAATCTAGATTTTTTTTTGGAAAAAATGTTCTATAATCATAATATCATCAGCAGATGGTAAATTTTGGTCAGTAACTATTTCAAATTCAGGATCTAATGTAAGTTGTTTGTGTAAAATGACCTATTTGATTTGTAAAAATCATTTATGGAAGAAAATAATTTATCATTTTTGCAAGGTATAATAATATCAATAATTATTAAATAATCATACTAAATGTCACTCAAACACTAACCAAAACCCATTAAGTGATACCTGACATATGTGACACTGGGCGAACGTAGAAATCGTCAGTTTTCTATTGGCTAAAACAGTCGTGACGTCTTAGAACATAATTTGAAATTTATCATTTTTTGAACAGGTTTTACTCACAAAATATGAAACCCAAATGTTGAATTGTTTTAGACATTCGTCATCCTATAACACAAAAATTAAGTCTGTACTGTTACGGTTTTTTGTATAACTTATTGAAGGACCCGATTGCAATAATTCTACCAGAAGCAAGCCTTGTTTAGCATCTAGTGTTTATGCAGACACATCAAAGTTGGTCTGTATACAGTTTTGAAAATGGTCATTTTAGTTTTCATCGTTATTTCTTTCTTCCTTATAAATGTACGGCTTATTGTGTGGTATAGCTTGATTGTCTTTTCTATTCTTTCTTGTATGTTTTTATCTTGTTTTCCGTAATTTTGTATAATTACTCCTAAGTATTAATATTTATCAACCTGTTCTATACTCTTTCCATTAATTTTGATGTTAATTTCTCCTTTATCTTGCATTATAGCCATTACTTTCGTCTTTTCTCTGTTTTTCATCTTGCCATTATCACTACATCATCTGCAAATGCGCATTCTGATATTTCTATTCTGTTCTTGTTTCTGTATCCAACTATTAGCTTTTCCATTTGGAATTGACATTCCTTAATAACATGATCCAGCAGTACATTGAACAGCAGTGGCCTCCTTGCCTTAGGCCATCCATTGTGGGAAAGGATTCTGACTTTATATTTTGCAATATTACATAGGTGTCATTGTCATTGTATAGTGACTTAATTGCGTCGATTATTAGTGGACTAACAACTCCTCTCTCTTCCAGTATTTTCCACACTCTCGTTCTGGGTACTCTGTCGAAGGCTTTTTATAGATCAATGAACAAGAAGTATGCTTTCGTTTTACTTTTGATAGACTTATCTATATTGTTTTAGCGTGAAAACATGATTCTGCGTACTTCTTCTTCGTCTATATGTATACATTCTAAAACTGACAGGAAATACTAGGTTAAAAGTACAAAATTAATATTTTGTAAAACGCGAATAATGAACCAATAAAATAGAATATGTGGTACAAATATAGATTAAGCGTGTATCATATCAAGTAAACTTTAAAGCTGCATTTACAACTGAACCACTACATAGCACAAAATTATTTAAAAAAAAGGGAATATCTTATAAAGCATAAATATTAAGTACATAGTATGTTAGATAAACTTGAGATAAATTTCAGAATAGAATCAAAATTTGAAATAAAAATAGCAATAACAAAGTTGACAATTACTTCCGGTATAAGGGAACATTATCGGAAGTCGAAAATATTGTAACTAAACTGACCTACACCCAGAGACTTACTACAAAAAAAATTAAGCCTCGCATTAATTTATTTCTCCAAAAACTTTTAATAGGAAACTTATATTTCTGAAGGAATTAGACAAAATCTGACCTATGCTTCTGGAGCTCGATTTTAAAAAGAAATCGATTGGTGAAGTCCGTATTTTTATATCTTCCGTAATATAAGAGATACAGAGCGTTTTCGTAAAATATGCAATTTTCAAAAGCCCTTGTAACTTTTTAACTTGTGAAAATGCTTGATTTATATAAGAACTTTATTAGGGCACTTTTTGACGTAGAATTCAATGCTCTAATTTGTTTTTTTTTTTTTTTGAGATATTATCAAGACTTTGCCATACGACGCCAAATCCGCGGCAAACGGCAATGCACTTTCCTTGTCCGATAGGGTTTCATTCTATACTTTTTTAAAATGCGTCTTGCCGATGTTCTTGCTAAACCTGTTGTTTGTGCCATCTCGCGAGTGGAATGTGTTGGGTTATTTACAGTTTCCCCCAAAACGGCAATTTCCTCTAATTCTTTGTCTCTATTTTGAGCCACATAATTTTTGGTTTTTGAAAGGATCCAAAATTTATTAAATTTTTATTTAACCTAGTGAACATGTCTCTGAATGGTTGTTGTCTTTCAGAATATCGTTCATAGTAAATATTACATGCAGCTTCCGCATTTTCACCTGCTTCTATAAAACACTTTAACATGTCGTATTTTTCATAGTTTTCATACATTTTTGAAATCTTGAATAATAAAACCACCAGTAACATTCATTCAAACTGACATTTCAAAATATTTTGACAATATAAAACAAATACGCGTATTGCTTAGTTACGGCCAGAGCCACCTTGAAATACTGTTAAATTGCAAACAAAAAAT
This sequence comes from Protaetia brevitarsis, assembly GCA_004143645.1. Taxonomy (NCBI): domain Eukaryota; kingdom Metazoa; phylum Arthropoda; class Insecta; order Coleoptera; family Scarabaeidae; genus Protaetia; species Protaetia brevitarsis. The sequence continues at coordinate 35,720 of RXPK01003276.1, forward strand.
CAAATATCTTGAAAATCCTTTAAATAAAATATCAAGTGTGTTATATCATATTAAAGGCAATTTTATGTGCTTTTGAATAGTGTAAAAATATATAGGGTGTTCCATATAAAAAAACACAAGTCTTGATAATATAAATTAGAGCATTGAATTCTACGTCAAAAAGTGCCCTAATAAAGTTCTTATATAAATCAAGCATTTTCACAAATTAAAAAGTTACAAGGGTTTTTAAAAATTGCATATTTTACGAAAACGTCTGTATCTCTTATATTACGGAAGATATAAAAATATGGACTTCACCAATCGATTTCTTTTTAAGATCGAGCTCCAGAAGCATAGATCAGATTTTTTCTAATTCCTTTAGGAATATAAGTTTCCTAATAAAAGTGTCGAATTTGGCCCACCCTGTACAATTTAATAATTCTCCATAAGAATGAACCATCAATTTATCAATGCCTTAACCTTCTAATCATCACGTTATTTTCAAATAGGTTTGACGAAGATTCTAAGAGAGTGGAATTGGACTATCCGAGACATATGAACATGTGGAAGGGCGTTGGAGATAACATAGACGCAGTATTCCAATGGAGAGATGGTAAATCATCCACCCCATCATCTCACCTTCAAAAATATATCATTTCAAAATCTAATTTACAGGGAAAACGTACTTCTTCAAAGGGAAAGGTTTCTGGAAGTTTGACGACCTCCACATGCAGGTCGAACATCCCTACCAGAAGCTATCCGGCCATTCTGGTTCGGTTGCACGCATAATTTCGAAGAGCATCACACGAGGAAGCAGCCATACGTCGCGAACGAACCTAACAACTCCGGGGATAGGGGGAAGAACATCAGTTACTTTAGTTTCATTTTCCTTATATTGGCGATGCTTTACGGCCATATTAGCTAGGAATTTTTTTTTATTAATTTTATTTTTTTTTCTACAAAAGTGCTCTTGAAAAGGCGCGCGGAAGTGATGATAAGACTTTCTTCTGTTTTTTTTTTTTTATTAACTCTACTGCCAGAAAAATACGAATGATTTAATCCTTCCAAACTGCCACAATCAATATTTTTGCTTGAACCACAATTCGAATAAAATAAAATAAAAAAAAATAACTCAGTGGCGCTAGCAAGATTTCTATAGGGTAATTAAAATAAGCGAACTCTGTAATTTCATACTTTTCTAGGTCTTTGAGTATTTGTGATATATTATTATGTATTTTATATTATTATTTATTATTATTACAGACTTTATTACTGACGTAAGAAGCATTATATATAAATATTTGTATATGTAAGTATATATAAAAACAAGAAAAGAAGCCCTTTTAGCTGTGAAAGTAAGACACTCGACGTAAGATGCGTATGTCTCTTGTTTTTTGTTTTGTTTCGTGTGTCTTGATGTCCAATTGATCGTTGTGTCCAGTTTGTCTCTGTGATTGTATTTCTTATGTTCGGTGTCTTGAATTCGTTGCGATCTGGGCGCGAGATATATTGTAAAATAATTTAAAATAAATTGATTTATTATATTATAAACAAACGAATTGCTGTGTTTTATTATTGTTTTATAAATAGAACAGCTTCAATTTGCGAACAATACCGAGAAGATGTTTTTAATAAACCCAGGCAACCAAATTTAAATTTCCCACAATTATTTTTGGTAACTTCAATATAAAGGTATTAAGATAACCATTAATGTAATACAAGATTGTAAATAATTTCATGTTTCAACGTTGAAGTCACTAAAAATAATTGTGGGAAATTTAAATTTGGTTGTCTGGGAAGATATTTTGTAAAAAGCTGCCTTAAGTAATTAATATATAATTATTTGTCAACATTTTTTTTTAAATTTCCACATAATTATTAAAGTAACAACATAATATTCAAAAAATGTTTTCAATAGAACAAATAATTACATTTTAGTTATAATATAGTACAAGTTATAAATTCAGGAAATGACAAACAAGTGGTGGATAAATAAATGTAATATATATTGAAGCAAGATCAATACGAATAATTTTTTTTATACTATTGGTAAAATATGAATGTTATTTTCAAATAGACAAGACAAAATTTAAGGTAAAATAGTGGTGAATAAACTTTTATACAAATTTAGTATTTCACGAAACGTTCGTAACCCAAATAAATTAAAAACCAAATCAAGGAAAACATATAAATTTTAATATCTCGAAGAGAACTTGGATAAGAATATTCCAAAAAAACGTCTTGTCAATTAGGAGTGCTAATGGAGTTGATTCAGAAAATCATATGAACACAAGAATAAGCAGCCCAAGATACAACTTTAATTGGCTAATTAGCATTATTAGATTACTAAAGTTCTCCAAATCTGTTAGTTCCGCTCAATCAAAAGCATTAATAACTCTAAAGCTTAACCCTGTATGTGCTAACAAACGAAAAGATTAAAGTAAAACTCCATGATATAGTACTACATTTATAGTATAAATATGTATAAAAAATACTTACAGCTTCTATTAAAAAAAAAACATCCACATTTATCAGCCTAACATGTGTAACGATATGCACAGGTAAAGTATGCAGTATTTATGGGTTAAATTTAATTGTAATAGAATTTTGTTAAAAAGTAATAGATACCTAGAAAAGGTATTGACTTTTGTGAAAAAAAATAGAATACTACCTCTAGGGCGGCCGATACTTTTAATAAAAGTACTAAACACACATTTTCTTGTTTTACAATATTTTACATCACTTTATTCGTGTACACACCAATACGCCATTTTACGCATTCTCTCGCGCCTTTTCAGTGGTAGCGGTAGCAACTTAGGACAGTGTCTTACATACTTTGGGAAAAACCCAAAAAAGGAATAGATTTTGACAAAAAGTATCTATTACAACCGTAATATACAATTGAATACTAACTGAAACTTGAAAGTATATGGCGTGGTGTCATACACATTTGAATCTAAATTTTAACTGTTTTTAACCGTTCTAAGCTTACATTTTAGAATATTATATTCAAAAGTACTTACGTATCCATTTGGCATCAGGGTCAGTTCAGAATGTTCAGATTTAAATTCAAATAAGATGATTATACTGGCATCTAAAGCTCCCTAAATTATGACCACATTTCTATATACATAACAAAATTAACATGTATCATAAAATTTAACGAAAGTTTATATTTCGGGCAATTTTTTCAAACTGTCGCATATTTTTTTTTTATAAATGGTAATGGTAAACTACGAAACTGCAGAGGAAGATAAGCACGAAAATATATTGAAAAAGTATTGAAATGTTTTTGAAAGTAGGTATTCACAAGCTTGTAGCAAGAATAGAAAAAAAGGATATTGTTGGAAGTTTAACACTAAAATAAAGGAAGTTTTTTTTTAACCGTATGACGTATTACTATTTGAAATCAATGCAAATATATTAACGCGGGAATGTCTTACCTGTGAAATATTTCTTTCCTTTCTTAATAAAAAACTGCACCATTTTTCTATAACAATATTCGTCTCAATTTTTCCCAAAACCTATAGCTAGTTCTTTATTATTGATCACTAACCTAAGGATTTTTAAATTTGTAACGGTGTTATTGAAAGGAATTATTTCGAATTGCCTATACCTACATTTAATCTGTTAAATTAATTGCAGACAAAAAAAATTAAAGAAAATTTGTTCAATACAATCCTTAAATTACTTGTTTGCGCATTTAAGCAAGGCAATTGAACATATCTCAACGAAATTATTGTCAAATTGCTTTATATTAAAATATATAGTGGTTCTCATTACAGAAACCTGTAATATTTGATGCTTATGTCATTCTAATAGATGGCGCTTTAACTTAATAGTTATATTTTATTAAATTCATATAACGAAATAAATTAAAAGGATTGTTGTTTCTTACCTGCTATTTTTTTTACATGTACATATATAATTTCTCTTTCCTTCGTCGTAGAAAATATAACGAGATAATGTTTTTTTTTTATAGTTAGTTCCATTAAGGCCGTTTTACACCTAGCTATTTATTGGCCAATTTAAAATTTTACGTGTATAACACATATTTAATCCGTGTTATACACATAAAATTTAAAGTTCTTGAAAATCCCTTAGCAAATGCTTGTTTATTTGCGTTAGTGTTACCAACCTTGCTTCTAGTTAAACCACCAACTTGAAAACAATAAAACACCAACACATTTATTTTATAAGTAAAATTTTATTTCGTTTAATAATAATAATAATAATATTATTCATTAAGATAATAGGTTGTACATATCGTTCATATTTTATTTACGAGCAGATACACCGATTTGCCTTACACAATCGGAAAACCTAACCTCAACAATCACCAAATCGCATAAACTATGTATTACTTCACCAGCAAACAGAAACGATATATGCAAAGATACACCAAACGCGTAAAGAAATACAGAACAAAAAGACACGGGTTTTTTTTTTCTCACTAAAACCTTACAGTAATGGAAGAATATTATAATATATAATAATAATAAAGCACGACGTATGTATTTATATGTACCCTTGCTTACGCTTATAGAACTTAAAAACACATCAGTTAATGAAAAGGTGATCCAGGATGGAATTGTGTAAAGCATTTTAAATGTTTAAAAGGCCATGATTCGAGGAATTACAATGCTTTTAATATCGACTGGCGTTGCAGAAATAATGGATAAAATTTTAAATTTCCCGCATTATTATTTTTTGGCGACATTTAAGGTTTGTTCGCTGGTGTTACACCAATTACACTGGTGCATATTGTCTCTTTCTCAGATGCATAAAGAGTAAATCTTTTATCCTGTTTTAAGTAGGAGTCAGTGTGGAAAGTGTAGCACCAGCGAACAAACCTTGTATCGCGTAATTACCTAAAATTTCTTTGATAGATTTAATTTTATGTTACTAATAGAAATGATTGCGGGAAACTTAACCGCATTTAGTTAAAAGAATGTATTTAAGGTATGTATGATTTAATAAAAGCCTTCGATATTAAATAAAATACATTAAATAGCTATTAATTAAATTCTAGAGGCATACGTTTTTGTTTTCCCGAAATAGTGATAATTTTAATATATATTTTTAGTAATAATAATGTTTTATATTATATATTTTCATATGTATATACTCTACGTATCATATTTTATACATTTTATACAAAAAAGAAAACATATTGAGCACTAGTTCTCGGATATTATATATTTATTTATATATTCAAATGATTATTTTTTTTATTAACATAAATGGAAGGTTAGTCGTGAGATTTGCGATTTTTTTTTTATTAAACATGATATTTTAAGAAAGAAATTGTTAATGTTGGAATATAAGTGATTTTAATTTCTTCTTTTTATCTTGGTTTTTAGGGCAGAAAAAATATGGAAGTGTACATCAACGATGTTTGGCTTTTATTGCAAAAGCTTTTTCAAGTTGGCATAATAAAAATAGAAATTGTAGATGGGGTAAATTATAAATAATTTTTTTGTTTCATAAATGACAAAATCATAATTGTTTTGTTTACTATAAATTTTAAATGTATCGTTTTGTTTTATTTAAAGATTGCCTTTCAATATAGTATGCTTTGATTATTTATTGTCAGTCTAATATGAAATTATTAATGAATTTTGTAAATAAATATGTAGATCTTTGTGTCAGAATTAAAATTACAATTTATATTCGTTTTAATATGTATGTTTTCGGATATCAATCTTTTTTTGTTATTATTTTCTTTATCTAAAATACGAGTGTTGTCAAAATCAAAAATATGTGCAGTCATTAATGTGTGGTTACATAGAACCGTATTATTTCTTTTTTGGTTGGCATCATTGTTATGTTGTTTTTGAATTGTTGAGATGTTTGGCCAATATAATTGGTATTACATTTAATTTTGTACACCACTTTTCTTGTTAAAAATTTATCTTGTTTTGATTTCGTATTAGTAAATATATTGAGTTTTTTTAAAGGTATTATTATTATAAAATACAACCTTGTCAGTGTCGGTTTCAAAAATAAAAATCTGAAAAAATGAAACGTATTTTAATAATAGTTTAAAAATATTTAAGTTATTTTTCAAGATTTATTGTAGCTTGAGAAAGGTGAGTGTTTGTCACCGAAACGTCGTTGTTGTAAGATATGTTATAAGTGAATATAAAAAATTGCTCAAATTGAATATTGTAATTAGTTATAAAATTAAGTTATATAGTTTTGTGAAATATTGTATCTCATTTGTTTTATCATAAGCTGCGTTTTTATGTTTATAAATTTTAATCATTTTAAGTATATTATGTGTTTTTAAATGTTGTACTTTGTTTAAGAGTAGCTATATTGTAAAAATCAAATGCATGATTTTGAGTTATTTCATGTTTTTTTTTAAGGCTGTAAGATTTTTGTTATATTTATATGCTTTTATTCTATTTTTCAAATATTGCATGGTTTCATCAATATATACAGATATACTATTAGAATTTTGGCAGTCTAACTATGTGTGAGGTTTTATTTTTTCAATTTTTGATTTTAATTTAGTCTAGATTTGGTTTTGTCCCACATAGCCAAATTTAAATTGCCCGCAATTATTCTTAGTAACTTCAACGTTGAAACAAAAAATTACCTACTATTTTGTATTACATTCTCAGTTATTTTAATGCCTTTATGTTAAAGTTACTAAAAATAGTGGCGGGAAATTTAAATTTGGCTGTTAGGGGTAGTTTGTTGGTGTATTGATAGGCAATTTTGTAATTGTATGGTTTGAATATATCGAATTTTCGCTATTTTCAATTAAGCCTTCTTTTCGTTAAATTTGTATAAATTGCAAGAACGTAAAAAGTGACATGAAATTATATTGTAGATAATTTTATTTTAGTTATTGATAAAACCAGTATTTTTTGGTTTTAATGAAAGAAAATATTTTTTTTTGGGTTGTAGAACGTATTTTGCATTTTAAATTGTTTTTTTGCTGTTATATAATTTTTTTTTTTATTTCCCAGTTTTTTGTGTAATACTACATTAGCTGCTTTCCATTTGTATAGGAAGCGAGAAAAAAATAAGTGAGGTTCGCTTTTTTGTAGTTCAAATGGAACAGCCAAATGAGCCAGTTCTACATTTATTGCTTGACATATGTATGTAACCTTACTTAGCACATATTTATTTATTTATATTTATTTACTATCCATCCATTCTCACAATTTGGTACGGCATACTGGAAATAACTTTATGAAAAAACGTAACCATAAACACAACAAACAAACAAAAATGACAGAAACAGTAAACTAACCTCAAAATATGAACTGAGGTAAGAAATCTTATTACTCAGGGTGATTATGAACTTACTTAGTATCGGTAAGGGGGAAGGTAAATGCCTCAGTTATGTTTCCTCAGTTGCTGGCAAATGGAACGAGCAAATAGCTGAGCTAAGGTGAAGTGAGGTGAGGAACTGAGGATTTGGTGCAAATGGAAAGCAGCTATTATGTGATACATTTCAACAGACTTATTCTCTATTGAACGTGCTTAACATTGTCCCCGAACTATTTTATAAATTTATTAAAAATTAATATACTAATAAATATAGAAATAAAGTAAAAGAATATTTATTTGCAAAGCATTTTACTCATTTAATGAATATATCGTGCATTATGACAGCCTTTAATTTATTAAATTCTTGACGTGTGTATATACAAATTATTTTTTGAGCATCAATAAATTATAATTATTATTGGCGAATGAAAGATTTTACAATACGATGAAATTTGAACCCTGCGTGAGCTGCGACAATTATATGTATACTAATGTATGTTATATGTGTATTTTTAAGTTTTGTTTCTTGCTGTAAATGTTGACTTTCCCAATCTATATGTTTTGTATAGCAAAATGGGTTAATAAAGATTTGAATTTGAATAATATATTTCATGTCACATTTTAAACACTTTTATAATTTATTCAATGTTACCAGAAGAAAATTTAATTAACAAACCGAAACATTGTTTCTTTTTTAAACATTCCTCTTTTGTTAATTTATTACATGTGGACCAAAAAAACCAAGAAAAAGATACCGAAATATCTACATTTTGCTCAAGAAAATAAAATTTCTAACATTTTAAATTTATTCTTCCCAGGTCGATAAATTAGATTTCTCACGACTATCCTCCTTAAAAGTATTCCAAAACGACAAAGTTAATAAAAGAAGAAAAAAAACGGTGACAATATCTACAAATCAAACACGATAGATAGGTGGGGATAAATTATGTCCATGCCTCGAGATATGTCAAACTTTGTCAGGTGCGTTCATGTACTGCTTTACACAACAATTGCGAACTTTACAACAATGTGTCAAAAATCGTAACTTACCATTTGGTTTTCTTTGTTTTTTTTTTTTAATATATTTTATTGTACCGTCGATAAAAACGGTGTTTAGAATAATTCTTCTCATAGACATTATTATATTAGTGCAAAACATAATACGTGGTATGCTTTTTTTAGTAATAAAACAACAATAGTATTATTAAAAAAAAAAAAGGAAAAATCTATATAAATTAATAATAAACGAAAGAATATTTGAGAAGAAAGGATTCCAAATAGAAGTTCATCCATCACAAATCCATTAATATACACACACATACACACAATTCCGAATCCCGAACTGCAATGTCAAAGTTTCTCCTATAACAGACTCAAACTCTTCTTCCTGACTTCTTACGTAACGTTTTCACAGCTTACACAACTAAATTTGGCTTATAACGTATCCGGTAATGATATTTAAACTATTTATATTTGTAATATTAGATTTGTTAGGTATTTATATGCACGAGGGAGTTAAAAAGGGGGGATAGAAAATATCATTTTAACGACTTTAACTTTAGAAAGTGGATAGGATTAATATTAGCAGAATCCTATCATTTCACGACGAAATTAGCGAATATAAAAAGAATGAAAAACAAAACTGGAACACTTAAAATTGATTATTAATTGAAATTAAACTAATGTAAGACGATTTTTTACTTGTTTTTTTTTTTTTTGTTTTAGTTTTTATCATTTGATTAGTTTCATATCCGTGGCGAGATGAAACCTTGCTGTTGTAGAACGTACAGACGTTTCTCAACAGCATCTTTATCTGAAACAATTGAAAAAAAAAATAAAATGTGATTAATATTAAACTTTAACTAAAAAAAAATATTTTAATCTTTTTAATTGAAATACAAGCTTACATTTCGTCAACAGCGCTCTATCCTGAGTGTTGTGCACCTGCTGTGAAAGAGAGTGCAGTAAAATCTGCGCAGTTTGGTACCGCTGGAAACAGTCTTCGGGGTTGCCAAATAGTTCGTCCAATGCTGCAGATTGACACTGAAAAAAATCACAAAATATACCATTCATGATTTAAAAGACAGTGTACATACAATTCATCTATATTTAATGATACGTTCATACCGTAGTCAATAAATCTAATAGCAGTGTTGCCAAATCTAAAAAAAAGTATCAACACCTGAATTTTAACATAAATTTATACAGGCTAGTTCAAATTAAGTGCGTACCATATGTAATGTCATTGTATTAGCCTGAGGAAGACCAACATTGAGCCGAAATATCGTTGAAAGGGTTTGACATATAAAAAAAAAATTAAGGAATCAAACTCAAAATAGCGGTTTTTGTTTTCAATAGTTAAACTTAATCTATAAAAATGAGTTTTCCAAAATAAAAATCTTTCTATTTCAATAACAATTTACAAAATTTTATGAATACCTAAAGAGAAAATGTAACAAGTCCAACCAATTTCTGATTTAAGTAATAGATGTGACAACAACGTTGCCATATCTAAAAAGCATATCAACATGTCAATTATTTTATCAATTTGAGTATTAGGTTTGTTTATTTAAGAATTAACCAATTTCACACTTACCATTTGTATAGCATGATTGTACAATAACTTATCCGCTGTGATGTTGGCAGACGAGCAAATTTAGACAGTAATCCAGTACTGTTAAGCTGCTTGCACGACGCCAGGGTTGTCCTAAACTTCGAATTGAGGGTACTGACAACTAAGATACATAAGAAAAATACGTATATAGATATAGTAAATGCCTATAGATATAAAATGCTTTTGAGCTGTATTGTATGTGTTAGAAATATAGTGAGGTCGTAAATTTTTGCTAAATTTTGCAAAAACGTCATATTTTACAGCAATCGCTTCCTAAGTCACATAAACCACAATATCTATACGAGGGCTATCGCAAAAGTAAAGTATGTACTTCAATTATTAATCTTGGATAAGTTGGTAAAAATTTTGAAAATCGTAAAACTGTTTGCATTGCCACAATTTACGACCTCACCGTATATTAATTAATTAATTTTAATACAACAATACACACTGTTAAAATTTAAGAGTTCTCTTTTACTGCTAGTTTAAGAGTATCGTATGGTGTATGTCTGGTTGCTTGTTTTTTAGTTGTTTTACGACACGGAATTACGCATAAAATTGACAAATAATATCAAATGTTTTATTATACTGTTTTATTTTAATATACACCTTCCAAATGAATTAGAGTTCAACGGTAAATAAACCTTTTCAGAATTCCTTTTTCTAGTTTTTGAAAAAGACATTGCTTACATTAAAACTAAGAAAATTCTAGACATAAATTGACAATGTTTTTTTTAACATTTTGTAAAAACAAACTTAAATTGCGGCATAAATATATCTATGCCATAGATTGAACGAAAGAAGAATTATGTTAAGTGATGCCCAGAGTGATGATAAAACTAAGTATTATCGAGGAATGCCAAAAGCTTACTCAATTAGCAATGCTGTAAAAATAATCATATGGATAAAGAATGAATAGAAGACGTGTTATTTTCAAAACTTGTAATGCTGTAATGTTTTGCCTTCTGGAAATCATTAATATGTGTGATTCGAATAGGAATCGCTACAAAGTTAAAGTTCTTATATCGGAGAGTCTACCAAGATCGACGTTGTAGCCACTTAGTAAGTTCACTTATTGCGTAAGACCTAGTCTGGTGTCTGTTCACAAAAAATTAAGAAAGGTTGTTGTGTGTTTGTCAAGTTGTATCAGACAAGCCGAATCTAAGCTATGGTGTATGTAACGATAACTAAATGTGAAGATTATCACTGCAATCTATGATCTTTTTTTTTCCCTCATTTATATTGACATATACCAAAAGCAAATCAATTTAATTGCTTGCATTTTATGTAGGATATGATTGCGACATGAACTCTCCTGAACTAAATTCAAGAATTGTCACACGAGCTAAAATGTTTGATATAAATATTTCAGCTATAAGTTGTTCCGATGAAATAAAGATGTGATTTTTAGTGGGATTTTAGGCTATCAAAACAACCTCGTAAATATTCGCTGTTCTTTGGATAAGTGTGACTAAAACATTGATTTCGGAACATGTGCAATAATGTTAATAAATATTGAAATGAAATATTTTCCTTATAATATCTATCATGAAACTATTTAAATTAAATTATTTTTCGAAATTTTAAAACATAAAGAAATTATAACCCATAATAGCAAATTTAAGAAAAATTATTCTTTTTTTTAAATATCTTGCAAACTGTAAGATACATTTAAAATTTTATTTGTTTTTATCTGAAAAAAGTGGCTACTCATTTTTTCGTAACTTCCCTTGGTCAAGTCTGCGTATTGACGATTACAAAAATCTTTTAACATGAATAATAAAAAAAAAAAAAACAGCTAGTAGTCTCTAAGTACTTACTACTTCAACTTTTTTGGTGTCAAAGTCGTTCAAATTCACCTCAAACTGCCCGTGTAAATAGCAACTTTGACAGACTTTGATAACGTCACATAAAATTTTATTTTGACATTAAAGATAGTTGTTGCAACAAATTTTATTATCAAATTCGGTTACCCAAAGTTGTGGCATGCGCTTACGTAAGCATTGCTACCAGCATAAATTGTTTTGAAAAAAAAAAAAAAATAATTAAAATAGAAGAGGTTAAGTCTATCTGTGTCTACAAACACTTCGCTGCTCTCCAAATCCTTCTCCAAAACAACATAAAACTCTAAAATAAACAACGGTGAAACGAATACGTTGAGGACGCTGAATTATTTCTTTACAGCTTTGGCTGTCAAACTTCGTGAAGTAATTTTGGTAATAAAGTTTGGGCATTTCTGAAAAAAAACTTAGATCGTTAATACGAGCTTATAATCGCAATACTCAGCGTTATACACATACACCACAGCTCAAATTAATATGGTACCCGTGAAATACTTTTGAATGACGTTATATACAGTTGCGGTCAGATAATTAAGGACACAGGACAAACATATAATGAGTTTCAAATAAAATCTGAAACATATTAACAAAACCAAAATTTATTCTGTACCATTGTTAACACTGTGTACTTGCAAAAACAAAAAATTTAACATAATACCTTTTGTCGGAAAACTAAATAAACGAAATTGTTTCTAAACCCTCAAATAGCACGTCAACTAATTAAGGACATTATAATTTACTGCATGATGCTGCTCCTAACTATCTTATATTTCACTAAAATTTTATAGGATATCCGTTATTTCTTATAACTGCATCACACACTACATCCAATTGCTGACAGCGTTCGTGGGTTATGCTTTGCCAAGCACGCTCGATGGCTGTGTACAGATCGTCTAAATTTTTATAGGTTTTTTGTTTCACAACGCGTTTAACGTCACACCATAAATTTTCGATGGGGTTGAGGTCTGAGCTACAAGAAGGCCATTCTAGAACCTCAACCGCATGATCTGATAAAAATTTCTTCACAGCTTTGGCGGTGTGCTTGGGATCATTGTCATGTTGATAAACCCAAACAACTGGTAAAAATTCATCTGAATACGGTATCAGAACATTTTCTAAAATGTGAATATACACGTTTTTATCCATAATTCCGCAAATTTGAAATACAGGTCCTACACCGCGGCAGGAAAAGCAAGCCCACACTTTCACATTGCCTCCCCCGTGCTTAATACTTTTGATTGTACAACTAAAGTTGAACTATTGGTTGTGATGGCGGCGAACATAAACGCGACCGTCAGAACAGATCCTATTTACCTTCGTTTCATCGGAAAATAGAACTCGCTTCCATTCTTGAACGTTCCAATGTCTGTGTTCACGGGCGAATTTTAATCGTCTTTGGCGATTTTTCGCATTAACAAGCGGCTTTTTACGAGCTACTCTACCAAAAAGATTTGCTTGTCGTAAACGACGTTGGACGGTACTTATGTATATTTAGTTCGGCATTAATTTCACGTTGAATTTGTACAGCAGTGGAATGGATCTTTTTTAGCAGCCTCACTATTCTCCTGTCCATTCCAACAGATGTTTTCTTGGGCCGTATTCTTCGTGGCACACTATCTGTTGTCTGATGCTTTTCAAAATATCTTACAGAATGTTCAACCATTGTTTTTGAACATTTTAGATGCGTCTCAATTTTTCGATACGACCACTTTTGTTTCGCCAAAGTCATTATTATCTTTCTTTGCTCCGGCGTACAACTCTTTCGTTTTCCCATGATTTGGATAATTCTATTTAAAAATTGCGCTTTGACAATACCCAACACAACTAATATAAGTCTACATAAAATTTTCTATTTATTAATCGCTTACATGTATGAATTCACAAGCGTCCTTAATTAGGCGAGTTGACAGTACATACTATGTGACTGGTATTTATTATAGTAGCTGGTAAGAGTCGCTGCGTTCAAGTGCGCAAAAAATGGCGGAAAAACTACAGACAATATAGAACTACGGTATATTTAAATGGATTCTGATACGCGCTCTGCAAGAATACACTATTTTGACATTTGATTAACGTGTCTTAATTATCTGACCGCAACTGTACATAAAACGCATCCTTTGTATCTTAAGTTACCATTGGTCACGTTGTACTGCGGCCTCAGCTGTCCGTTCTTCAGACTGCTGCGTCTGCCAAGACAATCCAGAACCCAAGAGCTGCAACGCCTGACCACACACACAATTGCCCGCCCTCCTTCCATCTCGGACTGCGGTTGCATGGGGAACACCGCGTCCACCAGAGCGAAATCGGGGCCGCCCTGGTCGCCGCCAATCCAAGATGCAGTTGCTCACGCAAGACGAAATTAGTTAGCTAAAGTTTCGTGTTTCTTCTAGCGGAGAAACATTATTACAAATTGATCAGACTGTCAAAAAAAGAATCTATACGCTATACTAACCTCCAATAGGTTTCTTCGATTCGGGCGCTATAAAAGTAATCGGGGAGTTCGACGCGCGGATCCGGAAAAAGTCTGAAGTTGTATCTCGATATCTCAGGAAGCGTCATAGCTCTGGGCCGAAAGTATGACAGGGATCGGAGATTGTGTTATCGGAGATTTGGGCTGTTGAGAATCGTACCACTAAAGGCCCCTCAAAATTGCGGGAGTACCGGAACGCCTAAAGGGGAATTATGGCATGATTTTCTGCAGCCAGGGGATACGGGCAAATGCTGAGGTGGCGGTGTCGCGCATAGACTGCTTGGGATGTCCTTCTCTACACTCTGGAGGAGACCGATGACGAATTGAACTAATCGATTAAAAAAATTATATTTTATTTATACCACATTGCGGAGCATTCAAAGATCACGAGGCGTGAAAAAACTGAATCGATACCGCTTGTACGTTCCTATTTCCGATCTTTCATGTGATACGCTGAATCGTATAAATATTAGTCGTTAAGGAAAGGCAAAACATTTAATATATGTAAAAATTCTTCTAGTATGTAAATTTTACCTTGACAGGAGAAATGCACTCAACCACCACTTATTTTCAATTGATTGCCCGCAGAATTACTCTGCATTCGTTCGTAGCCGTGCCTTGCGTGGAACTCGAATTTGGTTCCGATATTGGCAAGAAACTCGGCCGAGGGGGACTGGCCACCGGTGCACAAGGTTGTGGCGACGCCCTCGCGGGTATTTTGCTAAAATGAATCGAATATTTCACCCCTATGACTTCATGTAAGAAGATAAGGGCTGCAATTTGATAATTTCGTCTATTTCGAGCGAGGCCGCGTGCGTGATTTTGAATATTTTATCTGTACACACTGTTTACATGGGCGCTGTAGAAGTGGAAATGTTGTACGTGGGGAGATATGAGCGGGCGCGTGTAATATTAAAGAAAAAAAAAAAGAAAAATAATCATCGGGGCGGAAAGATTGTTAACGATTAGGGACGGAACGCGTATTCATCTATTTCGGCAGACGCGGCGTGCGTTATTTCGGATGTATTAGCAGTAGTAGATTTACGTTTTGAGGAACTTAAATTTCGTAGCGACGCACAGTGGTCCCAAATCCCGAAAAGCTGGTCCAAAATATGAAGTTATTATTGATTTCTGGCGAAACTCGTATATGAGAGGTTTGCAAGCCGCTATTACCAATATGAAGGGCATTTTCGGAAAAAAAACAAAATGGCGGATCCAAAATGGCAGACTACTTAGGGCAAAACTGCATGTATATTCATGAAACTCAGTACATGAGGTTTCTCAAGTCGCTGATTACCAATATAATGGCAATTTTGAAGAAACAAAATAGCGGATTCAAAATGTCGACTTATTAATATAAAAACTGCATGTATTTCACGAAATTCGGTATATGAGGGTTTCGCAAGTCGCTTATTACCAATAGAAGGCTATTAAAAAAAAAAAAATCGGCGGATCCAAAATGGCGGACTACTTAGTACAAAACTGCATGATATTTCATGAAACTCGGTATGAGGGGTTCTTCAAGTCGCTTGATTACCAATATGATGGCAATTTTTGAAAAACAAAATGGCGGTTCAAAATGTCGGACTTACTAATATGAAATGCACTTTATATTCACGAAACAGTCAGAATGGAAGATAATCTATCACAAATATTACCAATTATATTCTATATGTTATGCCCCATTTTTTCCCAAAACTGTCGCATGAATTTACCATATACGTATGTCGTTAGTGCAAAGGACCAACAAGATATGACTACAAAATTATGGCCGCCTATTCCTGCATACTGTTTTTTTGATGTATCATCAGCGGTAGATATTTTACATTTTCCCTTCAAACCAACATATTTCACTTGATTTTTCTGGCATCATTACACAAAAATCTATGCATAAAAACCTTAGAGGCACCTATGGGCAGCCAACTACTTGATATGTTTAGAAGAAACATTCAATTAACAGCCTACAATTTGATTCGAGCAAGATCCATCAAGACTTTTAACTTTTGCTGTTTGCTGACGACGCTCTAAAGTCAATCTTGTAAATACGTCAATAAGATTGACAACTGATTTATTAACATGTTGTGAGCATTATTTGATCGACAAATGATTGCTGTATCATCTCAAGAAAAAATCTATTTAATAGAATTGAAAAAGTTAACCTATAAATTTTTAAGCGTGTTTAGAAAAAACGACTTACACTTGTGCTTCATAATTCAGCAGTGATGTGCTCGATCGTT
The DNA here is from genome assembly GCA_004143645.1 of Protaetia brevitarsis. Classification (NCBI taxonomy): domain Eukaryota; kingdom Metazoa; phylum Arthropoda; class Insecta; order Coleoptera; family Scarabaeidae; genus Protaetia; species Protaetia brevitarsis. Next base: position 52,148 of record RXPK01003276.1, read on the forward strand.
ACAAAGGAAGTCAATTTTACAAAAGCGTGTGAATGCATGGCTGCCTCTAATGTTGGTAATACATACTATATGAATTGTCACAGCTATTCCGATAGTTTAAAGTTTCTACATAGAAACTTTTTTTTCGACTTTTGCCCAGCTTTTCGGGATTTGGGGCCACTGTGCGACGCGAATAAAATCTTAATCTAAATCGAACATATTAGAGTCGATCCACGGGCGCAGGCATAATAATCACATCATGGCCGCCAATGCTCCTGTAATTGCGAAAGCTGTTGGGAGATGCTAAGGCATGAATTATTATTATTAAATAGAGTTTGATGGTTAATTACGGTATGGGAATTAGATTAGAACCGGGTGATTTAGAAACCGAGTAGATTTAGGAAGACCGAATTCATCCGGTGGAATAAAAGTATTACCTATAATATAACAAATTATAAGATAACTTTTGAAGAGGGTTTAGAAATTTTACGGATGGGTCGAAGGTGAGGGTGGTACAAGAGCAGATTTGTCGTTTATGATAGGAACTTTGAAATATATAATAAAAAGTTAAAATTAGGGGATCATTGTAATAATTTCAGGCAGAATTAGTTGCAATAAAACAGGCAGTATGTTATATTAGGCGCGAGTGAAAATTTATAGGGGACTTGCGAATTATAATTGATAGCTTATCTGTATTAGAAGCGTTAGGGAATTTAAAAAATTCGATTGATTTGTTATTAGATACTTGGGATATGAAAATTTTTTAGACTAGAGCTCACGTGGGTACAATCCGTAATGAGAGGGTGGATCAATTAGCGAAAGAGGCGGTATCTAGAGGGAATAGTGCGATAATTAGGTATGGGTAAAATTCGGCTAGGGTAGTTACAAAAGCGTTTAGGGATAAACTTGATGACGATTGGCAAGTTAGGTGAGATATCACTTTAAATGGGAGGTGAGCCAGGAAATGTATCGGTAACGTTACACGTTTTAGTAAAATGAGGGTTAGTTTGTTAGGGTTAGTTAATAGATAGATAGATAGATACTTTATTCGCCGAAAAATCACCAACATGTGACATACGCGTCGTCAAGTATTTAATGTATACTTAATAATAATGTTAATAAAAAAGTAAATATAAACACATACAATAATAAAAAACAACGCACAATATAACAAATTTAACAAACAGTAAAGAAAAAATGATATGGCGACGCAAAAGGCGCAAGCGAAGCGAATTCGCACAAATACATCTCAATATCTAGATGTTATTCAAATAGGTTTCAAATTCATTCAGATCATAAAAACATCTCTCAATTAACATAAATTTTAATTTTCGTTTAAATTCATTTAAGGTCAAGTTTCTGATATCAGGGTAATAACGGGTCGTGGTAATTTTAAATCATATTTATGTAGAATTGGGAGGGTTAATGATTCGTACTGTGAATGTGGAGGATAGATACAGCGAGTGGCTATCGCGTACGCAAGCTAAGGCATTAGTTTTATTAAGGATATCGAGTTGGTCGAATGGTGGGAGTTTTTCAGTAATGCTGGTAAGGAATTAGATAGATAGGTGACGGCATGCCACTCAGGTAGTTAGTAGAGTAGTAAGTATTTATAGACGAATATTTTATATTCTTTCGTGGTTTGAATTATAGTTAAATTATTGGAAAATTTGGAGGATTTTTGAAAAATTTAATTATTTCTAGTTGCTTATCAAGTCAAATTTTCTAAGAGCGTAAATTTCGAACTTATATTGTTTATAAATACTACTTTATTTCTGATAAATTACAAAATCAGTATTATTTTATTTTAACATACATTGTTAATACATCTTTTTGTTTTATATAGATTGCGTTTTAATATAATATGTTGGCTTGATTATTGAGTTAGATATGAAAAAGCGTTAGTAAATTTTGTAATTAAACAAGTTTCTAAAAAATATTATTATATTTAACTATAAAATTAGGTTATATAGTTTTGTGAAAAAATGTATGTCTGTTTTAGCATCACCTGCGTTTTTAAGTTTATAAATTTGAATTATTTCGAGTATATTGCGTGGTTTTAAGTTTTGTTCTTTTTTTTTAACTGTATCCAATATTGTTAAAATCGAAGGTATGATTTTAAGTTATTTAATGTGTTTTCTTCTTCTAAGACTGTATCTACCTTTATACGTATTGCTGTGGACGGATACCCTGTAATCGCGAGAGTTTTTTTTTTTAGTTGGATAGATTTTGTCATGTTTACTCCGTTAAGCCTTTGTCAATGTTTCGAGAGAATTTTCGCAGATGTTATGTTTATATTAGATTTAATTAATGAGTTACCTGGTTAATTTATTTATTTAAGTGTTCAGTTGTTTTAAATTAATTTCATTTATTTAAAATGTATAGCGTTCGCTTGTATAGTTTTATGATTATTTTAGTAGTTTTCTTCGATGATTAGTGCGATTGAGTTAGGCGTGAGTAGGATTTTATGTGTATACGACTGTTTAACCTTCACAGGCAGTTCTTTGGTAGATGCCGGCGTAAGTAGACGTAATTTTTATATCTTTGCTGCCATTTTGTTATTTCATTTGATTTTGAGATTTGTTTCGATTAATTTATATAATTATTTGGCGCCCAACGTGGGGCTCGTCGTCGTTGTTTTACTTGAAATCAGTAAAATTAAGATCCCATATTTAGAATTTGTGAAAATTTCTCGTTGCATTGATAAAGCTAATTGTGTGTTTAAAAAATATTTTGTATACATCGCTGCGAGAATGAAGATGGACAAGCCCACCAGGGAAGAGGAGGTGGAAGTTCTTGGAGACCAGAGCTGGCGGAACCAAGGAACTCATGGCAGTAAGGAGTCGGTTAATAAATATGCTATGTACTGACTGAATTGAAAATTGCAAAATGAAAAATTCAGTCAGCACACAGCAGTATTATATATCACAAATAGAGAAGATATTGTAAGTACATTTTAATATGTTTGACTTTTTCGGAGTAATACTTTTACACTTGAAAGATGCCTATAGCGCACCGAAACTAGTTCTGTTTAAGGTACTAGAAATATATAGATTAGGTTTGTACGACTAAAATTATTTATTTTTACATATTATAAAAAATAATTGGGACGCAAAGATTGTGAACGGGTATTCCTCTATTTCGGCAGACGCGGCGTGCGTCAATTCGGTAAAGTATAGTTATTTACACTTACACATTATTTTTCTTTGCTTATATGGATACGTATTTAGGAAAAATAATATGACTCACTGTCTATCGTTAGCGCTCTCCATCAAGTGTTCCGTTGGTGACGGAACCAAAACGAAATCATCTTCAGGACTCGAACTTAACGCGGTGGCCCGTACGCTTTTCGGAGATTCTGCAACGAATACGGCTTAATTTAATTTTTTTTACTTGTATGTTAAATATATTAACATAACTACCTGGTTGAGATCTAGGTGGCGTTGAGGCTATCTTAACAGGAGTCGCAGATCTGACAGGCATCTTCGGCGTAATCCCTGGGTTGACAGGAGGCGAACCGTGCAGTGCTGCCAACGGCAGATCAACTAAACAAAAAAAATCATCACAAAAGATTCATTCAAAACAGAAGAAGCGAATCAAAAACCTGCAGTTAGAGGCGGCGCTATAGGTTCTGGCCTCTGTAGGAACTTGTGATTAAAGAACGTTTCGAAGTTCATCCGCTCCCTGGCGTTTCTCTTCAGTAATCCGTTAAGGAGATCGCATAGTTCTGAACTGGTACCAACTGGTATCCTAAAAATTATTAAAATTAACTTTTTTTTTGCATCTGGTGCCAGCGTAAGGCTTACTTAGGAGCTAAATTAGCATTCTTTTCGTAGAATTGCTTCAAGGCTTGCGGTGTGGTCGCGTGAAAAGCTGCCTTGCCCGTCAAACATTGGAATACTATAGTCCCTAGGCTCCATAAATCTGCTTTCGCGTCATATTGCAAGGACATGATGACTTCTGGTGCCTAGAAGAAATGCGTGGGATGCAAGGAAGAAGCTTTATTAATGAATACTGTCTTCTTTTTTGCTTAATTCATACCATATACATGGGACTCCCACAGAGTGTTGCTGCCATGACGCCATCTTGTAGGAATCTTGCGAAACCAAAGTCGGCTGTATGAAATTAAATGAATTAGAACAACAGAAAATTAAAGAGATGATTATTCGACATCTACGTATGCTGCAAACTTCCATAAGGAATCGATTTTGAAACTTGCAAAGTATTCATTGGCGACTATTCCTGTCTTCACTTTTTCTTTGATAAAGCCCCAAGTAAGAAAGTCTAAGCAGGTGACCTATAGCAGGCCATGATGTTGGATGACCACGACCTATCCATTTGCTTGGAAAATATTGGACCAGCCACTCTCTAACATGAAGAGCATAATAATAATAATTCATGCCTTGGCCCTCCAACAGCTTTCGCCAATTATAGCGGGCATCGACCCAGCCATTATTTAGTTATTATTACGCCTGTGCCAGTGGAGCGACTTAAGATGTTCGTGTTTCAGCATTTCTCAAGGAGTAAAGGAAACCACGAAAACCTCACCCTGAGAGCAGTCCGTCGGGTTCGAACCGAGGATCCCACGGCTGATAGCCAAGCGTGCAAGCCACTAGACCATCAGCAGGGCTAAATCATAGTAAGCTCCATCGTTCAAGTCGCACATTCAATGACATGTTGCCTATAATTTCTCCCAAAACATTGTAGAATGTTTTCCCTTAAAACTGAATGAAGGGTTTTGTGGCTCAAGATATTTATTTCAACAGCTAACTGTCTAGTGATAATTGAGTAGATCCCCATTTACAAAGTATAAAATCTAAAAAAAGAACCACACTCAGAATGGTCAAGGAAGGAATGATTAGGCATAGGCCTCAATGATGATATGTTAAAAAATTCAGCTTTGTGAAGGAATTCATCATAAAGCTGAGTAACAGGAGCGAGTGGGATCATAACACCATCTTGAACTTGAATAGAAATACCATCAAATGGTATACTGATGGCTGCAAAACGGCAGAAGGAACTGGAATAGGAATATATGAGCCTAGAACCACATATTTCGAAAGCTTGGGAAAATATCCAAGTATATTTCAGGCGGAAATACACGCTATTGAAAGATGTGTCCAGTTCAATATAGATAGAAATTATCGGAAGCAGGAGATTATCATCATGTCTGATAGTCAAGCAGCCATCAAGGCGCTGAGTTCATATGAAATCAGTTCCGAGATGGTCTGGGAATGCCTAGGGAAATTAAATGAGCTAGGCAAAAGAAATAAAGTAACCCTCCTGTGGGTTCCGGATCACACAAGAGTGAAAGGAAACGAAATAACGGATAACCTTGCAAAAAAGGGGCTGAAATGCCTTTTGTAGGGCCTGAACCCTTTTGCAGGTTAAGTAGCAGTACAATACTGAAGAAACTCAAAATAGAATGGAACAGAGAAAATCCAGTTACTGGGAAAATCTGCAGGAAATAAGGCAAAGTAAAACTCTTCTGGAACTTATAACCAGAAGAGTTTACAGAATGCATCAACCTGAGTAAGAACAATGTTCGCATATTAACAGGAATGCTTTCAGGCCATTGTAGACTGAAAGGACACCTGAGTAAGCTTGGATTGGAAGAAGATCCTGAATGTAGATTTTGTAGGGAACAGGATGAAACATCCATCCACCTCCTCTCAAACTGCGTAGCACTGTGCAACTCGAGGGCATTGCACCTGGGAGCATGTGAAATCGAAGAGGGAGACTTACCTAATAGACTGGGGCCCTCTGACATCCTACACTTTCTAAAAGGAATAGGATTGGAAGGCCAGCTGTAAAGCAGCAAGAATAGGGGACACAATAGGTCTTTTAGGTCGCAGTGTAACACCCACCCTTCTATTTTACTTACTTACTTCCCTTAAAACGAATGAACGGTTTTGTGGCTCAAGATATTTATTTCAATAGCTAAATTGTTTAGTGTGAATTGAGCAGATTCCCGTTTACAAATATAAAATCTGCTCTTCTGCTTGTACAAATACAAAGAATAAATTGGTTCGACGTTCGAAAAACATTTGCTGTAGGATGTCTCCGGTTTGGGTAGCGAGCATAAGCCTCTTATAGCATGTACACGGTGGGCCAATTTCGATGGAATTTGGGGATTTACAATACTTCCAGCATAGATATCGAAAAATAAGTATAATTGTACTGGACTCAATTTTTGAGACACGTTTAAATATATGTATTAAATAGTTTTCAAGCTACAAGGATATTTTAAAAAATTCGCACATTTATAACCTGTTAATTACAAAAACTTTTTTTTTGGAGAGGACGTGTTTTTAATTTTTTGAAGCGAATCCATCAGGGAAAATTAAAATCTCAAATTGCTTCTAGTTTTTTTAGATATAACACAAACTTAGTATTTTTCTTATGAAATATGCCATGCTTTTTTATTTTTATTTTTTCTTAAATCTACATAAATTTCCTTGAAAATGACGTATCATAAGCAAGGTTTTGATTATTAATTTTAGAATATTTAATGATTCTTAAAATTATCATAGATGGCTGTGACGGAAGCGTGTTATTAATACAAAACACATGTCATATTTTAAATCAAGTAAGCCATGCCTTCAAAATTGCCACTAAAACAAAGTTTTATCAGAGTGGGCAATGACAAGAAAAAAAGCATGCTTTTTGCCATAATTCTTTTCTTTTTAGCTGTTTAAACTTATTTATTATGTTTGTTTTTTTTTGTAATCGTTTAGTTTAGTTTTTTATTTGTTCCTGTGTGATACAATAAAGTATAGAACATGACAATACAAATACAAAAAAGACAATACATGTATATCAATAAAAAAAAAGTACATATTAAGAAAAGTGAAGAGCTACTCCAATATCAACATACAATTAAAAAAGTCTTTTAGACTATAAAAATAGTGTTTGTCTAATACTAATTCTAGTTTGTGTTTAAATTTCCTATCATTTAAAAGACGTAGTTCTATAGGTATATAGTTATAGATCTTAATAAGATGGAAAACAATATTTTTTTTGTAGTATTGTTAAATTAGGCCTTGGGTCCGATATATAACTACTTTTAGTTGTTGCTCGAGTGGAATACGTGTATGACTCAGTTCAAATTGACGAAAAAAGGTGTTATAATTTTTCCGAACAAACATCGCATTGCACATTCAACAATATACAAACCAGTAATATGTATTAAAAAAATTAAAAATACATTTAGAAACAATTTTATATAAAAATGTCTAAAAGATACAAAAATAAATACTAAAGAAATACAAAAACAAATAATAAAATCATTCTAAAATCAATTTTTTAAACTGGCGCCTATTTGTTGAAGACATATACGCATCTCTTTTTAACATTGTTTGTTGCATTTAATAACATAATGGAAGTGATGCGTCTGAGAGCTTATCAAGACCATTTTTTAGTTTAGTTGAATATAGCTTCAATAGATCGTAGTTAACTATGGCCATACTGCAAGTTTCAAAATTATATTCCTACCAGAAGTTCAAAAAAAAAAAATCTAATGATCCAATTTGGTGTAGTTCCAATAAAAACAATTACATTTTACAAAAATTAAAAAAATGTATTTGCGAATATATTGCTTATTTTAGCTATATATTTTCATAAAAAGTAATCAGAAAAAAAAGTATGAGATTAAAGAATTAAAACAAAAAAGAATTACCTATTTTCAGTTTGATTTCAGACGGTTGGGGGTAAGTTTTGGTACCGCTGTGTGACAATAGAATATTCTGTGGTTTCAGATCCCTATGTACGATACCCTTAGCGTATAGAGCTTTCATGGCACCAGCTAGGTATTCAAAATAAGAGCACATCAATAATAAAAATAAAGTCTGATAGTTTAAACATTTTTATTTTACCTAATTGGATTTAGGAATAGCCTTATGGTGTCCTCACTAAGGGTACCTTTGACTGGAATGATGAAACAAATTGATTTATTAGGTGATATCCAAGGGTGAATGAAATTTGCTATATAATCTGTAACGATTTTATTTAATACGTACCTGATAAATAATCAGCCAAATCGCCTCCATTGCAATACTGAAAAATAAATAAATGAATAAATAAACAAATAAATAAGCATAAAGGTAATAACAATAATGTGGATCATTATTTATTATAATATTTTTTATTATTTATTGTAATATACAAGTAACCCGCATAAATATTGCAACATACAGGATTTTTTTTTATTAATAAACTATATCATTTTTTTTTCTAGTTTTAGATTAAGAAGAATTTCCACTTTTATTCAGAAAATAAAAAAATATATACACAGAGATTCAAAATGATTGTCAATTCCGCTCCTATAGATAGTAACAGGGTGTAGGTATATGCCGCGTGTTTGTAATGAAGGTTTGAACTAAGTCAGTGTTGGAACACAAGGAAGTAAACAGATCTGTCATAAATAAGGAAAACGTAACCTATATTTGAACTCGCATTATATAAACAACTATGGATTGGTGTTTCTGCTTGTAAAAATGAAATGTAATTAATTTAACTTTACTAAATTATGATTTTACAATTCAGTACTCACTGGTGTTTAACTAAATTTATTTATTACTTTAAATTATAACATACAATTAGTATAATTATTAAGTGACAAAACTGCATCTCTCAGTTCCTCAATGGTATGCATGCGGTTTCTATAGATTCTATTTTTTAGATAGCCGAACATGAAGTAATCTAATGGGGTTAGATCAGGCGATCTTGGTAGCCATTTTTGTGCTCTAACGACCCTGTCAGCAAAAAACTGTTGAAGATATTTGGCAGCTTTGTCGAGCAGTATGTGCTAGAGCATTATCGTGCTGAAAATAACCTGCTTCAAGCTCATTTTCTTGTAACTCTGCAATAAACAATTCCAACATCTGTTGGTAACGTTGGGCTGTTACAGTTTCCTCGAAGAAAATTGGCCCTATTATTCGTTGCCTGGACATAGCTAACCAAACTCCAACTTTTACGGGATGCAATTGAGTTTCTCGAAATTCGTGTGGATTTTCTGCAGACCAGATACAATAGTTTTGTAAATTGATATAGTCTGTTAGATAAACCAGGCTTCAATCCGAGAAAAAATCATTTGTTTAGCAAGTCATCGTCCTTAAATTGTTATTAAACCAATGACAATATTCCAATCGCCTATCGTGATCTAATGGTAATAATTCCTGTACCGTAGAAACTTTATAGGGATGAAAATGTAACTTTCTTTTGACAGCTCATTGCGCTGAAGTGTATGATAAGCCTATAAAATTATAAAATGTAATAAACTATTTCATTTAATGTTAATATGATTTTTTACCTGTTTGTTGAACTGTTACCACAGATAAATTCCCTTATTTTCTTACAGTATTCAGAAATACTATTGTTGGTGATATTAGATGTAAATATAAACGATTTGAAAAAAATTATAAGATAAATAATCGAAAGATACTACAACACGAACGCCAATGTCGCTAAATGTCAAGAAATTCATTTAATGTATGAAATTTGTATGTAGCTAACTTCGCTCATTAATTGTAATAAGTATAGATAATTTTTTCGAAAACAGTTTTTCTTTACGACAATCATTTTGAATCACATGGTATAATAATTTTCAATAAAAGTAATGTCTGCTAAGTTGTTTAGAACGAAAATGTATGTAAAATTTTAATTATCACTACTAGATACAATCCTTTGCAACGACAACTGTCACACTGAAGACGTACTTTTCAGTTTTCATTGTGTTAATTATGCAAAAATTGACAAAATTGTTTGAGTATCGACCAAATTTAGAAATATCACTGTAGTTGAGACATATAGAAATATGTAATTCAAGTAAATAATATTTATTTACAAAAATTTGCATACAGGATCAAAAAAGCAACTTTTACAAACAACTTTTTGGATGTCATGTCATTAACCTCACTGTCTGTATATTCATGGCATATTTTTAAATTTTACCGCCATACACATAGTCATGTGATGTGTGTCAAAATAAATTTTGGGGTTTTTAGACATGCACAATCTATCCCCCAAAAAAAATCCCATGTGTTGCAATATTTATACCGGTCCCTGTATAATATATTCGTTTAAATAAATAAATATTTGCTTATTTTCGCAAACTTATTTTTTGTAATGTGTGCATTAACCGTCAAGACGTTTTTATCTAGCAAATAATACAGTAATTAATCGGAAAACAAATGTAATAAAATGAAAACGACTGCTACTTTAACTGTGCACCGCCTAAAAATAGATCTTATATTAATTCTACCGTATTATATATTAAATACGAAATAATGAAATTCATCATTCCATTGTTATTTTTTTTTTCTCACAATGAATGGTGACGTTAGAATAATGGAAAAGTTGTAAGTCTGCGTGAATATACAAGGTGTTCAATTAGTACCTATTCCCGTGTGACACGGTACATTTTCTATGCAGAATTCTATTCTTTTTTTATATAGATACATGAAAATAATGTACTGTGGCATACAGAAAATGTATGCATTTTTTTATATACATAAAAAATAGGACCTGCTTTATTACCATACATTTTTCTTTACAGAAAATAAGTGAGGCTTATATTGTTTTTTGGGTTAAGGGTGGTTAGGCTTAAGTGTACGCAGGTCTATCATAAAATAATAAATGAAATACATAATACACACCCAACTAAAAAATGAAATCATCTAGAATAACAAAAAAAGAAAGATTAGGTTTGTATTCTAGTTTTGAAGCTATTGAATAGATTTATTAGAAACAAGATAACGAAGTTACGCACGCATAATGCTTAAAAAAGATAGTATGCATATGTCTAAATAGTTTTTGCACAGAACAATGAAATCTTGTGCATGAAATGTAGACGATTCTGCACTGAGAGAAAAATCCTTTATTCATTAAAAGGAATTGCATTAAACCAAAAGTTTTTGCGATTTCTATATGGGCAACATGATTTGGTGTTTCTTTGAAAAGGAATATCATTTTAAATTCATGCATTTCTTCGGAAATATTTTTCGTTGAAACAGTTTATTCTTTTAAGTGAAAGATATTGATAGTTGATTCAAATCCTCTTTATTTTAAACTTGAAAACTATACAGATTGGCAAAAAACCGCCATGCATGCTGATTCAAAGAGGTTTTTCCTTTTCTTACAACATTTATTCATTTTAGACTTGAGCGTAAACACAACAAAATGCCGTGATCATTTTTAATCGAAATGAAAATGAATTACCTCCAATAGCCCATGTACTAGGGAGGAGGGGGATTTGCCGTTAGAATGTTGTAAATCCTAGTAGTATTGGGGGAGTTGGTCGCAGTGACCACCCTAAACTCTCTAGTGTGCCGTTAAAGAAATCGTCCTTTCAATGGCAATGACTCTTATCAGATGTTGTTCTAGTAAATATACCAGATTAGTATGTTACGATTGTAGTTTCCAGCTTATTTTCTGCGAAATATTATCTGTTACTGGAATGATATAGGAGATGCGCCATCTATGCGACAATTTCTCTACTTCTACAGTTGTTCTACTTGCAGCTGTTTTGCAATTTCCAGCTCATCTCTTTGTGATCTTAAGAAAAATTACAACTATTTACTTCCACCTTCCATTCCTTTGAATGGAAATGGTATTTTCTTGCAATAGTTTTTAGATCGACTTTAAATACATTAAAACAATTTGTATTAGTTTAAAAGAGCGATTTTTTTATTTTTTAATAAAAATCATTCTTTGTTCAACCCTGCATATAAACTATCTAGATTATTTTTCATTTTTTATTCATTATTATTTAGTTCGATTCACTATTGTATTTACTATATTGAAGAGATTACTTCAGATATTGCACCTAATATGACAGCAGAGAGCTATAATTTTGAAAAGGCGTTGAGCGAAGACAAATTCTAAACGAAACAAAGAAAATCGAATTGAGAATTGAACAACATTACTTACAACATTTTGGAAATGTTACAACCAAAGAAGAATTCGCGTTTGCCAAGTTTTTCCAAATCCTTGTTGTAGTTGTAACAGTAACATTCTGATCATACTTATTCCAATATATTCTTACCTGTAATATTGTTTATATCAAGTTATCTCAACGTCATGCAATTTTTTTTTTGTGAAGAAGTTGGCCCCTTTGGTCCTATTACAAGGTATTCTTGATATTCTGATTAATAAATGGAAAGACATTTGCAAAAAGTTCTGGTCATAAACGAAGGTACTTTCGACTCGACTTCTTATAATTTGCTATATACAAGTAAATTATAGATAAGTTAATTGGTTGAATATCTGTATTTATTAGCCACTACCATAAAATATTCTGCGTCTGATTTCTCTTCTAATAAAATAGCTATACTTCATTTACTATAACAGACGAGGTACGTCATTACTTGCAAATTCGGGCCATGCAATACCATATTATTAAAATAACCAACTAACATATAACTTATTCATGTTCAATTAAAAATACTATGTTGGTGCCTACTGCTTTTTAAATTGCATGCTTGTCACATCTTCCCAATGTATTCCCACCAATTTAGTTATAGCTGTCAACTGTCAAAGGGTTATATTCTGCATTTGCAGTAAAGTGTGGGAATTTGCGTTTATACTTGGTATATATTTATTTAAAATAAGTAGTTATTACAACTAAACCATACCGAAACCATTGTGTAAACAATCGAAGGAGTTAATAGTTTCGTTAATCGTGTATTTCGACGCAGAACGCGAGAACAACGGGCCATTACTCCGTTAACTTTCGTGCGAGGAGCATAAAATACATATATTTTTAATGTCATATTCTTTACAGTATTTCGTTTTTAGAGAGTAACGAGTGCTCTAAACATTCATGTTGCAAACATAAGCAAATTTCATCCATGAGTAAACAAGGAATTACATCCACTAACCCAAAACGAAATGCATACAAAATAAATGTTGTAAAATTGATTATTCTACTCATTGTCAATGTGCTATTGGAAACACAATTTATGACATGTACGAAAAAGTGAGTATATACAAATATTGTTTACAGAAGTGGTTCTTTCACATGCATTTTTCAGACTAACATAACGCATTAAACATTTTGAACAGTGCTCTGAAAGAAAATACATTTTCTATGGTTGAAACACATTGGTAGATATTATTGTTCTCAAAGAAATGGAAGTTTGTTATGAACGATAAATGAAATATGGCAGATCGGAGGATACATACAATTGTATAAAGTGGATTGAATTAAATTAGTCTGGAAATTTGACGTACTTGGTGTACAACATATTGGAAACGAAATTCAGAAGTAGTAAATTAGAGAGATTAGTTTGGATAGAGAAGAAACTTGCATACTAATCGTTACTGTGAATACTTTAAGCGATGATGGTCCCGATTAAATTTTGTTGTACTCACTTGTGCTTTTTTGTTATTTTTTCCACTGTTATCATGATTTAACATACAACTTAAATTCTGATTTTCAAAAAGAATTATCACTAATATTAACGGTAAATGTTGTTTTTAAGAGTTTGTTTATTCACCTGTCAAAACAGTGTTTGACAGTTAGATAACCTAACGGTTTGTTTACGTTTTGACGAACAGAAAATTTGCAACACGGTCGTGACGTCATAGCAAACTGACTCACGTAGTACCTCGTCTGTTATAGTAAATGAACTATATCCGATTTCAAAGAATTCATGCAATAATTTTTTCGTTTCCATTGTCTGATGGGGTGATGCATTATCTTGGGGAAAATATCTCTCGCAGAGTTCATCATCATATAATTTCGTATTAATTGATTTAAAAATGGTTGTAAAAGATATCGTTCCTTATGTATGGTTTTATTAAAGAATATTGAACCAATAAACCGTCTGCGAGAAACAGCAAGCCAAACGCCCATTTTTGGAGAATGCAAGGGTGTTTCAAGCATTTCATGTGGATTTTCACTACACCAGACGCGCAATGTTTGTTCATTTATTTAAATGTCCTGATAAATGAATTCGTGCAATAAACGATCTATCTAATAATCATCTTGCATATATACGCGTAAATACCCCGTCTACTCTAGCAAGGGGTATCAAATTTCCCAACTATGTCCAATATAGTGCTTTTATCTATCGCCTGATACCTATAAGATTTCCTTCACTGGGTTCGTGAAAACGCAAAGCAACGGCCCCCGTTTTAAATATCCACGCAACGCTAAATAGAAAGAATACACACACACACAGATGTATTATATATATATAGGTAAATAAATTACACACACAATATCTTATCTTATCTCTACGCATTTAGTGTACTAGGACAGAATCGAGGATGAAATTATACTTATGCGCCACTCTTTAGCTGGATCGCGAAGCGCAATATAGAACTCATAAACGCATCAGCACAGAAATCGTTACAGTGAAAATAGAAGATCGCAGTAAACTTTATCCCAGTGCTTCAAAGTGGTTCCGAACAAGATGAAGACAAGCGTCGACAAGTTGGGAGTGATTTTACTGCTGTCACAAGCGTGGTAAGAACGCCTCATTATAGAGCTTATGTATCATACGAATGATATATAAAAACGTTTTAATATTTATCGCACGAACAAATATGGCTAAAGTCAATAAAGCATAATAAAAGATATAATGTAATATACCAAAAATGGTCCTATATATAAATTTCGGAAAATTCTTCGTCAGTATTCAGAAAAAGAATAATCTTTAAGACCGGGATAATAATTTATATTTCTGGCAAATCTATTTAACTATATCATTATGTGTTGTATCTATCATATAACATAATCCCCTTTTATGGCCTGCGCATTCTTAATCTGTGACATAGGCTAAGGAAAACATATTTATTTTACACTAATAGAATGAATACTTCATTATATATTGCCATTTTTTTTAAATTCTCTCAAAACAGACGTATACAGGGTGAATCAAATTCTGCGTAAATAATAGTTGTTAAATATATTTCTCAACGGAAAAGGAAAGAGGTAAGGTTATAGACTGTATTTTTATTTTCTGTTTACTGAAAGTTTTTTTCTTCTGATATCTATACTGGGTGTATAGATAGTCGCGAAAGACCTGCACGTGCATGGCGATATTCTTTGTTAAATTATTATATTACTTGAGAAATCTTATATCTTACGTCTAAGTCACAAAGCTTCATTTCAATTACATATAGAAACAATGAATTCAAAGTAGCAGGGCAATTTTAATAGTAATTAATTCATATAAAAACATGATATTAGGTAGGAGTTAATACTGTTCAGCATGTGAAAGACAAGCGGCTTTCTCTGTTTATTTCTATACACCGCAATTTATTTCGAATCCTTTTTAGTAACCACCAAATACTTCTTTGACAATCTAAATCTCTTGACAAATTCCTCAACAATGCAATTGTTAAATAGTTTATACGAAGCCTCCTAATGGTAAATTACTTGTCACGATTAACTATTTCAACTAGGTTGACTAAAACTTCTTCCATGTACAGCTCCTACCGAAAAAAAGTTAACTACCTACGCGAAAATGTATGTGGCGAGAGCATTTAGGATGGACTATAGCTTTTACTACGACTGCGGCTTATCGGTGTAAACAGATGTTATGTATGATTCGTTGTGTATTTATCCGACACAGGATTTCTTGTTTTTATAATTTAGTTTTCGTTATTAAGACATAAACAAACACGCGTTGAAATATTTCTATGTATTCCTTGGTAAAATAGGTTCTCTGTTTCTGAATGTTCTTATTGATTTATTAGAATGCCTTATTTCGCATATATACGGTCAATATGGGAAATAGTAGATAGACAAGTTTCTTTCTTTCATTTTCGTAATTTTTTTAATTGTAACATTTAGCAATAAGTGAATTTGAATATAAATAAAATATATAGTTTTCAATAGTAAATGCAAGGACATATTTTGCTAGCAACGTATCATACATATACACACGTGATACTGTAATAACAAAATGTTCTCACTATAAATTTATTTTATTGTTTTACCTAATTATAACATTTGCATAAATTCATTCCTTCAATCTTGAAACATCTAATATCTCCAGTTCCCATTATTTTCGATTACTTCCTAGAAGTTTCTCATAGTTTATCAGCATTTTCTGGAATGAAGTCTTTATATATGTATAAATATATATTCTGCTTTAATGCAGCTCAAACATTTTCAATAGGACTTAAATCCGGACTATTTAGAGGCAAGGTCAATACTTGTTAAATAAATATTTGTGGAACGTATTCATTCTTGCACAATTTGCGATTTCTCCACAGGACTGTTATCGTGCTGAAACACAAAATTGTCCCCATATTTACCGATGCCATCATCAGATTTATAAGCATGCCTTGATTTCTGCAACACCTACTGCTTTCATTTAAACTATTCAGTGTTCTAATTTTTTTACTATTAAAAATATAAGAGACACCTAATATTAGTGTCGAGATATACAATCGTAGACAAGAGTTAATTCCAATTTATTTTTCAGTATTATGTTGTAAAAAAGCAATGAAAAGCTAACTATTTAGAAAGTATTGAGAGATAGTAAAAACAATTAAAGTTATGCAAAATTTTAATTGAAATGTTTTATTAATTTTATTATGAAAGAATATGCGTATGATATTTGTCCGTAACTGTATGTATTTTAGTTATGCCAGGTTTCAATAAAAAATATGTTTATTTATACATATAAGAGGCGAATATCAGATAAACACAAATGCTTCCCTTTATGGTTTTTGCCGCAAACTTGTTGCGCCTTAAACTGAATGGATACCCTTATTTGAAAACTAATAATAATAAATCAAAGTCGTCAAAACAACTTTCATAGACAATTTACCAAATGAATAGCGGACATAAAATATGAATTTATCAAGTACGAGTAAACATTACGTATGTGGGCTTCTCTTCGGCTGGTATGAATAAAATTACCTCCAATAAACACAGTTGTATGTATAGTTCAACCTGAGAATATATAATCAAAATCGTGATTCAGATTGTTAACCTTTTTGTAGGAGGAGCTGTACTCTTCAGAAGTCTTCCATCCTTCGTACATTTTCCATGTCCTATTAAGCTTCTACTAGTGACGGATATTCACTGTGCTAGATTGTTGGCTGCTTCAATCATTCAATTACATTTTAGGAGAATAAACTGGTTTAATACGTACATAATTTTTTTGTAGTTACTGAAAAATCAATTATCTTAGTTATTGAACTAATAACGTTTATTACGTGTTTGAAATACCATAATTAATAATGAAATAAATAATAAAAAATACTAAATAATGGTAAAGTTTCAGAATGTCATACGTCAATTCAATCAAAACAAAATAATAACTGATTTGGACGGAGGTATATCTGGTTGCCTACTCGCCAATTACCAATGCATTGACAATTTGTTTTATAATGTTACACATAGGGAAATTGTATGCGTTATAGAAAAAAAAAGAGCTCGTTATACCATTTTTACGTCTATTCTAAGAGAAGTCGGGAATCTGGTAATTAGTAATTGCTAAGAGCCTCTCTTTATCAGGTTAAAATTAAGGGAATTACCATTTTAAAGTTTTATGTTTTAAACATCTATTCCATACAGTAAATAATTAAACGGTTGTCTTAGCGCTTGAATTTTAATAGTTGTGAGATGTTGTGACGTTACGTGGTGAATGAAGTTCGTCAATACTTGCGGTGGCAAATGATATAAAAACTGCTGTAAAGGAAGCATATACGTTTTTATATCATTTACCACCGCAAGTATTGACGAACTTCATTCACCACGTAACGTCACAACATCTCCCAACCATTAAAATTAAAGTGCCAAGACAAACGTTTAATTATTTACTATATGGAATACAGTATTTCGTTATTGCATAAATACTAGATGCTAAATATTGCTCGCTTCTGGCAGAATTATTACAATTAATAGTTGCTAAATAAATGGAGCGATCCTTGACTTTTTTTTATATTAATATACTTATTTTGGAAATTCAAAATCTCCATTAAACTATTTGTTGTATTTAATACGAAATTAGAACATTCAGAACTTCTTTTTGAAAATTAGCGTAACCAATATTTGTTATTACTAAGCATTTTTTTCCAAAAATCAGATTATTATTATTAACAATTAATAAATTTTATTAATGTATAACTTCAATCTTAATAAACAAATTGTGTTAAGTATTAGACAATTTACCTAAATTCTAGAACGAATAAAACTTTTCTACTCTAAATTAAATTGACAAATAAAAGCATAAATATGGAAAAAGAATGAGTACCAACAACTCTTTCACAGTATAATTTAAAAATAAGAACTCTAATAACATACATTCTACAATATTTATCTCGTCGCTACCGAGACACCGGAAAAAAAAGAATTCTTTGGCAGTACAAAGCATAACATACAAAAAATCATTGAATATTTTAAAGCCAAACATCATGCGGCTTATTTATTAAATAAATGATTTAATCTACAATGGTCCTATTAATTCACTCGAGTATACATAATATAAACAAACACATTTATGTTTTTTTTTTTTTTCAAATATAGAAGAGAATATACAATACGACATTAGAATATTATGATTTTCGATTAAGAAATCGACAAGCAAGATCGCTATATATATATAATTCTTTTGCTAATTTGTACACACCCTATATAATGCACGTATTATGAATTATTACTTATTAGTAGAAATATGTCGGTGATGTTCAAAGTTGTCTCACATTCTTCCAGAATTCTTACAAGCATCGAAAAGCAGTAATCACTTCGACTGTTAAGTATTTCAGTTTTTACGACGTTTATTTTCTACATAGAAAAACAATATTAAGTAAGTATTGTAAATTATTAACTGACGAAAGAAAGGACTTATAATTTTATTTTGAGCAATTCAATACAATTTTCTTTGATGTTATGTGAATACCAAAAATAATAATCATTTTATGTAATATTACTTCTTTTGTACACTGAGAGAAATATCCTTTTTATTTGAAAGGAATTGCATTAAATCAAAAGTTTTTGCGTTTTCTATATGGCTAACATGATTTGATGCTTTTATATATTTTTCGTTGAAACAGTTTATTCTTTTAAGTGAAAGATATTGATGGTTGATTCAAGTCCTCTTTATTTTGAATTTGAAAATTATGCAGATTGACAGAAAACCGTAAGCATGTTGATTCAAGAGGTTGATTCTCAATCTCATGTTATTTTCGTAAAAATGAGTTATAAACTACCAGCCATGTAATCACTAGAGACCGGATTATATGCAAAGTGCATATATTTTATTTTTTGCATATCTTTAATTATAGTCTATATGTAGACGTATTACACTTTGATTGAATTGAAGTTAATTAGCGCTAATTAGGGATTGCATATATTGCATATTTAGGCATTTCTATGCATATTTTTACAAAAGTTGCATATATTGCGTATTTAAGCTTTTTCAGATGTACCTTTCTACTAGTAACATTATTCAATATCACTGTAGCAGTCAATGGGTTCAATTCAATCGATTAATGATTTAATTAGCATATGGCAAAAAAGTATTTTAAAAGCACCTTTACGGAATCCAGATTATATAAGGAGCGACTTCCCGGTGTTAACTTGCCTCCTGAACCGATTATTACGAGATGGGGTACATGGTTAGAGGCTGCAATTTTTTTCGCCGATAATTTTGAAGGAATAAAAAATGTCATTCTTGAAATCACTGCTAACTGCATTGCTCTAGAAAACCTTAAAAAGATAGTAACATCAACAGAATTGCTACAAAACCTTTTGTATATTAAGTCTAATTATAGCTTTGTTTCAAGTTCCATTCGTAAACTAGAAACGCAAGGATGTCGCTCTCGGAATCAGTCGAAATAGTAACGAATGTGATAATGCTATGTAAGGAAGGTTAAGGGTACAATAGTAATTCTATATACGATAAATTTAAAAAGTGATAAATAAAAAATGCGGGGTATTTGAATTGAAGAAAGTTAAGAAAATTTGGAAGGTGAAACAGTAAACGATTCGACTTAATTTTAGTTTAGAATGTATTGCAAAAGTAAAAAATGCACCAATTCATCTGTGGATGTTGAAAGAAGCTTTCTATTTCGAAACATATGATTCTGATAGAAGACAAAACTTTCTTTTACACAATTTTGAAAAGCATTTAATTATAAATTGTTTTAGAAAAATGTGCAATAAAGTTAATGTTTAAATTTCTGCTCTTATTTATTTTAGGTAAAAATTTTGCATATTGTCGCAATTTTTTTTGCATATATGCCCCAGGTTTATGCATATTACTATTTTCTCAAAAATCAATGCATAATATATGCGCATATATTCCAGTTTTTCTTTGCATATAATTCAGTCTCTAGCAATCACAATAGAAAAATTCTTTGTTAAACGTATTCTTTGAATGATTATTATTCATTTTACACTGTATTTACTGTCAATAAAGTTCATATCTCTTACGAGTTAATATATATATATATATATATTTACATCTCTCTATCTTTAGAGCGTCCGGTACAGAAAACCTGTTTAGAGCGCCCACTTGCTGGATTTCATGTAATTGACCATTTCTTTGCGTATATATTATTGCATATCTGCAACAAAGCTGTTGATAACAGAAAATCGACAAATATTGATCATTAAAATTTACAAATTGATACTCCACCGACAGTGAAGCGTCCTTACATTAAATCGTGTATGAAGCGCCCGTATTTTTGCCTACCAATTTTTATTCTTTGACACTTCAAGCGTCCAAACATATACTTGGATCCATCTAACCGTCATTGGAGCGTCTGGCAGTGTTGCAATTTTGAAACTTAGAATTAGCCCATATGTCATGTTAATATCATACGGCGCGTCTGTATTTTTATATTATCGTGATGTATATATTGTTATATAATTTTATTAAAAACTATGATACACAAAAATAAGAATGCTTTAATATGCATGTAATAAGTAACTAGTAAATAGCTCTTGACAAACAGGCATTATTTATACTGAGTGAGTTTTTATCTGAGAGAACGGAATATCTCTAAAACACTGCATCAAATCAAAAAAAAGATGAATAAGATTTGTTATAATGTAGGGAGCTCACTGAATCGTGCCGAATTCGATCCCTCGTAGAATCCGAATCTGCAATACAAAATGGGGGTTCCCATTTCAGATTTCAAAGTTGTCAGTGAGCCCCCTACATTATAACAAATTTTATTAAGATCTTTTTTTGATTTGATGCAGTGTTATAGAGATATTCCGTTGTCTCAAGATAAAAAACTCCTAAAATCCTATATATTCTGACTGGGATTTATAGGTCAAATTAAATAACACGTTTATATGTTCGTTGTTGACTATCGATAGTTTTGATTATCGATAACTATCGGTAGTTGACTATCGATAGTTGGCTATCGACAACTATCGATAGTTGACTATCGATAACTATCGGTAGTTGACTATCGATAGTTGGCTATCGATAACTATCGGTAGTTGACTATCGATAACTATCGATAGTTGACTATCGATAACGATCGATAGTTTTGACCATCGATAACTAACGGTAGTTGACTATCGATAGTTGGCTATCGACAACTATCGATAGTTGACTATCGATAGTTTTGATTATCGATAACTATCGGTAGTTGACTATCGATAGTTGGCTATCGACAACTATCGATAGTTGACTATCGATAGTTTGACTATCGATAACTATCGGTAGTTGACTATCGATAGTTGGCTATCGATAACTATCGATAGTTTTGACTATCGATAACTATCGGTAGTTGACTATCGATAGTTGGCTATCGATAACTATCGATAGTTGACTATCGATAACGATCGATAGTTTTGACTATCGATAACTAACGTAGTTGACTATTGATAGTTGCTATCGTAAACTATCGATAGTTGACTATCGATAACTATCGGCAGTTGACTATCGATAACTATCGATAGTTGACTATCGATAACTATCGGTAGTTGACTATCGATAGTTGGCTATCGATAACTATCAGTAGTTGACTATCGATAGTTGGCTATCGATAACTATCGATAGTTGGGTATCGATAACTATCGATAGTTGACTATCGATAGTTGACTATCGATAACGATCAATAATTTTGACTATCGATAACTAACGGTAGTTGACTATCGATAGTTGGCTATCGATAACTATCGATAGTTGACTATCGATAACTATCGATAGTTGATTATCGATAACTATCGATAGTTGACTATCGATAACTATCGGTAGTTGACTATCGATAGTTGGCTATCGATAATTATCGGTAGTTGACTATCGATAGTTGGCTATCGATAACTATCGATAGTTGACTATCGATAACTATCGGTAGTTGACTATCGATAGTTGGCTATCGATAGTTGACTATCGATAACTATCGATAGTTGACCATCGACAACTATCGATAGTTGACTATCGATAACTATCGGTAGTTGACTATCGATAGTTGGCTATCGATAATTATCGGTAGTTGACTATCGATAACTATCGATAGTTGACTATCGATAACTATCGGTAGTTGACTATCGATAACTATCGATAGTTGACTATCAATAACTATCGGCAGTTGACTATCGATAGTTGGCTATCGATAACTATCAGTAGTTGACTATCGATAGTTGGCTATCGATAACTATTGATAGTTGACTATCGATAACTAACGGTAGTTGACTATCGATAGTTGGCTATCGATAACTATCGATAGTTGACTATCGATAACTATCGATAGTTGACTATCGATAACTATCGATAGTTGACTATCGATAACTATCGGTAGTTGACTATCGATAGTTGGCTATGGATAACTATCAGTAGTTGACTATCGATAGTTGAAAAACCGATAGTTAACTATCGATAACTATCGATAGTTTTGACCACCGATAACTATCGATAGTTGGCCATCGATAACTATCGATTGTTGGCTATCGATAACTATCGATAGTTGACTATCGATAATTATCGATAGTTGACTATCAATAACAATCGATAGTTGGCTATCGATAACAATCGATAGTTGACTATCGATAACTATCGATAGTTGACTACCGATAGTTGGCTTTCGATAACTATCGATAGTTGGCTATCCATAACTATCGATAGTTGACTATCGATAACTATCGATAGTTTTGACTATCGATAACTATCGGTAGGTGACTATCGATAACTATCGGTAGGTGACTATCGATAGTTGACTATCGACAGTTGGCTATGGATAACGATCGATAGTTGACCATCGATAACTGTCGATAGTTGACTATCGAGAACTATCGATAGTTGGCTTTCGATAACTATCGATAGTTGACTATTGATAACTATCGATAGTTTTGACTATCGATAACTATCGATAGTTGACTATCGATACCTATCAATAGTTGAACGTCGTCGTGCGCCACCACAAAATATATTTATATTTAGTTACAACGCAGAAGGATGCCCAATTCAATAGAAACACTACAAGCATCATCCGTCTTAAGGCGTTATTTTTTTTTATAAATAATGTGTGAATAAAGAGCTAATTATACACGTTTGGATTATCAGTCATCAACTATTCACTGAATGGAACTAATCCTTTCTTTTAATTTTAAATTCAATACTTCCACTACTAATTTCTAGTGGTGGCACGCATCGATAACTTTCGATAGTGTTGACTATCGATAACCTATCGATACTTATCGATAGTTGAACGTCGTCGTGCCCACCACGAATATATTATTTTAGTTTTACAACGCAGAAGGATGCCCAAATTCAATAGAAACACTACAAGCATCGTTGACTATCGATAGTTATCGATAGTCAACTATCGATAATACTTTATATTTGACTATCGATAATTATCGATAGCTAACTATGGATATTTGGCTATCGATAGTACTATCGAATGTTGAAAATACGATATGTGCCCACCACTACTATTTCTCATAACTGTGACTACATATATTTCTATATTCCATACGAACGTTTTCAAATTAAAATTAATATAACACTGATTGTTAAAAGAAAATTATTTGACAAACGTTCCGTGTGGAATATAAAAATATATGTAGTCATAGTTATGAGAAAGAAAAAATAATAATAGAAATTAGTAGTGTAAGTTAAATTTAAAATTTAAAAAATGGTTTTTACAATTATATTAGGTAATTATTATTTCAATGTTTATATAAAAATTTAAATTGCTTTGTTGTCATGTTAAACAACGAAACGATCGTCGCAAAAAATAAATTTCAGATGAACATATAAACGTATTACCACTAAATTCCTTAGAATTCGTTAAAATCCAATTAAATATAAGGAATAAAACACAAGCTTAATGAAGATCTACGAAAATATTAGTTTTAATAACATTTTAAACGTTTTTTTGATATATTGGTTTTGCACGAAAACTTTAATCTTTTTTTTAAAAAAAGCGCCGTAGATAGGGAGGGGATGAATTATTTTTAAAGTGATGAAATATTTTTTTTTATATAACATCGAAAGGGACATCCTTTAAATGATTAAATTATCTTTCGAACACCGAGTTGGTGAAGGGTATGAAATTTTTTTGAGTGATTATTTAATGCTGTCACAACGGATTAATTATTTTTAAAAATGGTGAAATTATATTTTTTTTTTTTGCATCACCGGGAGCAGATAGGATTAGAC
>RXPK01003277.1:0-52968 GCA_004143645.1 Protaetia brevitarsis
AACTTCTATAGCAGGGTATCCTCGGAATAGTTCATTAAAAGTTATGATATTACCATTATTTACTTATAGTGAAGATTTTGGCAACCAGTATCTGTTGCGATTGAACGTATAAAGATGTAAGAATCCTTAACCAAAATATCACTTCCGTTGACCGGAAAATGGATGTCAACTTTGTTATTTTAAATAGAATGATATAAATTTTTATTCATGTTTTGGATTCTACAAACTATAAATACGTCAGTTTTCATTAAGCTATTCCTAATTAGCACATTGCCGTTTTGAGTTATTTAAGTTTTTCTTTTTTGTCATAATATTGCATCATTGAGAAATTATATCTCGGTAATACTGCAAGTAGAGACTCAATTTGCTGGTTATTAATGAGATATTACGCTAAGAAACGGTAGCACACTTTCAGTCTAACATAGCAGGCTGTTCAAAACTGAGGAACTAAGTGACATATTTTCAAATCACGAAAAGTCATTTTTTTTTAATGAACAAGCCCTGTATTTTTAATTCGGAATAAGAAAGGATCATCCCCTACACTTTAATCACATTCCTAACCTATTCTGAAGATTGAGATATAGCGATTTTGTTAAACAGACTAGTAGCCCTATTTTAAATGGTAGCTGGCCTGAATGGATTCACGTAAATTCATGTACTATTTTTGAAACCATCAGAATGTCTGTTGAATCAGTCATTTCTATTAATATTGCGTTTACGATGTATTACAATGATATACCATAAAACACTTTGGTTATCATGATTGACATATCCCATTCAGAGCCACTACAAACACGCAAGATAGGGCTAACTAGTCTTTTAACAAAAGTCGTTCAATATCTCAAAAATCTATTAAGATAGTATACGGAATTCGATATAAGGAAGGGGATAATATTACTTCTTATTCGAATTAAAATACAGGGTTTCATTTAAAAAAGAAAACTTAGTCTGTTAACAAAAAGTGCTCTATCAAATCTTTAAAGGTATTGATGGAATCCATATAAAGCATAGGGGATGATATTTACTTCCTAATTCCGAATTAAAAAAAGGAGTTCTATGTCTGCATTAAAAAAATATGTCACTTGTTTCTCGTTTTGAACATCCTTATGTTAGAAAATGTAAAGTTGTCCGTTTCTTAGATTAATCTCATTCAGAAATAGCAAATTTCGGTCTCTACTTGCAGTATTAACCGAGATATAATTCTATAATGCATGATTTTGACAAAAAAAAAGGAAACTTAAAATAACAAAAACGGCAACACGTAGCTTGGAAGCTAATGAAAACTGACGTATTTATAGTTGTAGAGCCAAAAATAATAAAAATTATATCATTAAAATTAAAAAAGTTGACATCCATTTCGCTCAACGGAAGTGATATTTGGTATAAGGTATTTACATTTTAGTTCCAATCGAACAAAAACTGGTGCAAAATCTCAATATAGTAATAGTAGAACATCATAAACTTTTAATGAACAATTAGTGATCCTGTATATTTTTTCGAAAGTGAAAAGTTAAGGTGGTAATCAAGATATAATAAACAAAGATTTAGTAAGGGCTATAGATTAGTAATAGAAGCAGAATATATTCCATCAGTCTCCTCTCACTAGGTCGTTTATTCATTTCGGAAATTCAAGGATTTCCATTTCCAACCAAAGACCAAATGGATTAAGAAAGACTATACTGCAAGCATGGATATCCCCACTTAAATGAATATAGAACAGACAAAAAGAATAAGCGCGAGGATATTTCTGTTTAACCCAATAAATTAATTAACACTGAATGGTGAAGAGTAGTAGGTTCCTACTTAAACAAGTTATTAGAGTCTAATCCTATATGTATATGGCTTCGTATGAATCTAATTCTCTCGAAAATTGTTTCCATTAGTTCAATGTCCTTTATCTTAATGAAACGTCTGGTATCATTTATGTGTTGTGCGACACTTGATGATTCAAGGAGCGCATGGCAATAATGTGTTGTGTGCTCCCTAAAACACGAATGCAGGTCTCATCTGTACACAATATTCTTATTGTAACCTGCCTCCAATTTTCTAATGTCCGATCTCTCTCCAAGATAAAGATCTGAAGCGCTTTCTACAAGACTGCTTAATGTGTGAATATCCCAAACAATTGTCCATAAATAAATAATATGATACAGCGTTGCGTGAATTGATCGCAAATGTGGCGCGTCTATTTATTTCAGTACAATTCCACAAGTCTAACCTTATTGTAATCACCTTGTTCATTATATTGATCCTTCTTGAAACAATACAATGGAGAAATTGAACCATTTTATAATTCTTGTACGCAAATGCTGGATCAGTATGGACTTCTAATCTCATTCTAATACACTACTCCATGGTTTACATATGATCATTCTGAATTCAAACTAAAATTCTATCATTAGAAGGATGGATTAAGACAAAAAATGTATTTATTACAAAGATTTAAACGGTCGAGCAATAATAAAAGGTAAAATAAATGACACATTCCCAATAGAATTCAAAATCCTATAAAACCCCTTCGAAACTCTGGCAGTTTCTTCATACAAAGATAGGTCTACGGGATTCGGGAAGACTACATGATGGGTGTGGGAATGACTACACCGATCAATAATTATTGTCAATGCTTTGGCGGACCATTTTCTCTGCTTTTACTACATCACATGACACCTCAGTCTATTGCCATGCGTAATTCTTTGCCTTCCTTCCTTTCCTTTAGTTGCTATAGATGAATTAATATCTTATTTAATGGGTACTTTTACTAACAAACGCACCGCAGGTGATGATATGTTACCCAGTTATTTAGTTAGTGACTGCAGATTTGTATTTGCATATTCTCTGAAAATTATCATTAATCCGTCAATCTCATCTGGTATCTTTTTGGTACGCTGGCAAACTGCAAAAATTGTATCAGTGCATTAACAGGGTGATCGCAAACTTCTTACTAATTATCCACCCATTTCTATCTATATATCCAATTTTGCAAAACTTTTATAAGAAGGCGCTGTTTGTTCGTATTTATAGCTGCACTTACGCTTGCATTTCCCCTTGTCCACACTGGTTCATCTCAAGTCGATCTACAGTTACCAACCTTGCATCGACATCTCAATTCATCAGTGAGATCTCGGACAGACGCGGCAGGTGAACGTGATCTACACCGATCTGACTAAAGCTTTTGACCTCATGAATCATGACATCCTACTCGCCAAGTTAAATTACATGGCTTTTGTTCCATCTGCTGTATGTTTGCTTAGATCGTATCTAAAACAGGGAAAATGTTATGTCGTTCATAATGGATATAGCTCTAATATTATTATTCTTACCTCTGGTGTAGGTAGCGCAAGCGTCGAATTTAGGTCCCCTGTTGTTTGTGCTTTCCATCAATGGTCTGCTTTCGCAAATTGAGCTTGCTATACTTGCTTATGCTGATGACAATAAAAAATTTTCGGAAATTTCTTCTGTTGATGATGCTTGTCGACTGCGGCGTGTACTGGACACATTAGTTGATTAGTGTGATAATTTCAAACTTAAGTTAACACCTTAAGTCGCAAGCCCGTAACGTATACGGATATCGCTTACTACTAAACGATCCTTAAGGGGTTAAATGTTGAAAAATGTTGCGTAGTCACCTACACTCGTTCGTTCTTCCCATACTTACCGACTTATAGGATCAAGTGTAGCACTTTAGTTCGCAAATCTGAATGTAGGGATCTTGGCGTACTTTTTGATAATACCGTTGTCTTCAGATTCCATATCGCTGACATATGATCCGCGGCTATGGGATCTCTTGGTTTTATCATACATATCTCTGAATACTTTAAAGATACTTCCCTCTTAAAGCATTGTATTATGCCTCTGTTTTGAGTAAGCTTGAATATGCTGCTTCGATTTGGAACCCATGGTATGCGTATAACTCTTTATGCTGAGATACCATCCATTGTAATTTTTTAAATTTTTATCATATGAATCTGATGGGATCTATCCTGAAAGAGGTGTCCCTCAGGACGAATTACTGCGAAAACATGGCATGCTGGCGTTAAGCGTGAGGAGAAAGGAGATCTGTAAGAAATTCCTTTGTAAATTACTTAATAATATAGACTGCTTCTTCATCCTTCAACGTATTTTCTGTGCCAAGGTTGAGCTCAAGGTATAAGAGCACCTTTCTTGTTCCTTCTACGAAGACAGATATTATGAGACGGACTCCAACTTCACACGCTTCCGTAGGTGGCTAATAGGCATAAAGAGAATTTATTTAATATGATTTTTTTTTTTTTTAATTCAATTTAATTCAAATTGATTATTTCTCATTTTTTTTCTTTAATTCATATACAATTATTATTATTATCATTTTCATGTATTGTTGTATACCTATATGTATATACATGTATCCTATAACTCGACGTTGCCTGTTGGATAATAAAATACTTGTTATTATTATTATTATTATTATTATTGTTATCTAATTGTTGTTAATTTTTATTAACGTTGCGTGAGATACTGGCAAAATGAACAAGTTAGACACTTACATTATATGTCCTCCTATTGTATGTGTAATTACTAATTATCCTTTCACAATCTGCACGTGCGTACATACCATACGGATATCTAGATTTACACCTGAATTTTTAAAATTCCCTTCCGTTGTGCATGCTCGACGTGTTTATTTTTTTTTTAGCTGTTGCACGTCATAAAGCCAGTACTACGATAAATATAATAATATACGATGTGGTCTTGTGCATGGTTACAAGTAAAGCATGTGTTTGATTTGCAAACAAAATAGCTTGCCAAATAGAATCTGCCGCTAGAGGTTTGTTTGTGTTTTTGTTTATGATAGCATGATTTTCGTATCTTTAATATGTGTTTTATCATGTGTGCCTTAAACATTAAAAAATAATTTATCTGAAAGCAACGTTGCTGTATACCAACAAAATATAAATTCATATTTAATCAAACAAAATGAGATCAATACTTTATTACATCGCAATCTTGAGGTAAAAGAAAAAATAAAAAAAATATATTACAAGAAAAACAATACTTTATCGTACAAAAAAATTATGTACAAATGTTTTCGTGTCATTTTTAAAATTAATATTTTATACAAATGTAATTCGAGAAAGGTTTTTACAATAAAAATAAGACGCGGAGAAAGTTAGGGGTGGCTATTTAAAAAGAAAAAATGGGTTATCACAAATTGAAGATGTTTCGCTTTGCCCCCTCTCTTCAGTTTACTATTACTTCCGGTGAACAGGAAGTACACTAACCACAGCGAAATGGAAATCAAATAGGGGAAGGTGGGGCAAGATGGGAACACTGCATCAGGATTGCAAATTGATATGCAAGGTTCTAAGTCGGCTTGTTGTAATCTTTAAACATTTACCTGCTGATGGATGTATTTACAATTTTTCGATGGGTACTCTTGATGTTGTGAGAAAATTTTGAAAAAAAAATATGTAAATACACCATCTTGCCTCATCATGGGGGCCAGATGGGGTTTCAGGTGAATTAAGAATGGGTTGTGACATAAATCTGAGTAATATAGAAAAAAATAGATTTTATTCTTAAAAAAAAATGCAGGAACAAAGCTAAAACTCTTTAAAGCGGAACTGCTTAAAATAAAAAAAAATGCAATTACGATAAGAATATTAAACTAAATCTTCACGATTGAGACAATAGAAGACGAACTCATCCACATTATTTGCACACCCTCCATGAATCCAACCTCGCCATCTATGGCATTGCATCCATACTTCTCCTTTGGTATTTTCACCGTACTTTCTGGACAATATAAACATAGACGTAGTCAGCGCCCTCAACAGACGAACTTGATTATTTCCTTGACGTTTTTTAAAAACCTATCTTTTTGCTTTCCTTACAAAATTCGGCTTCTTGGTCTCTTCTGTTTTCTTCTTTACCATTTTTTTCTCTTTAACCCTCCCTCAGCACTTCTAGTTGCCTTAGGGATTCTCCAGACTTCTAATTTCTTGTAACAGATTTTTATACGTAGTGCTTGTAAGGATTGTTGTCTTTCCCTTGTTACGCTTTGATTGAACCTGTACTTTATTCCTAACATGAGAAATAGGCATTATGTCTTCGAGAAAGCGTAATGAAGACTCTATCAATAACTGAACATTCAGGAACCGTAGCTAGAGTTCATGAAGAGCCTGGAAATACAACTCCTTTAACATAATATATTAGTTTTATATTTCTAGTATACACTGTTAAAAATTTTAACACTTTTTCACTAATTTAATAGTCAGGAGAGGTCCACACTGTTTTCGTGTTATTTTGTCGAGAACTATAGAAGTTTAAAATTTGACGAACAAAGATAGTCAAGTAATTGTCTATTGCTAAGGGGTTATTTTGTCCAACTGACACGTGGAATTATAAAATACTTCTAGTCACATTTTTATTGATCTAGACTAGACAAATTTACTAGCTGTTTAACTAAATGAATGCGATCTATTGGGTGTTTTAACACCATTTTCTAAACACAACGTCTTTTTAATATGCAACTCCTATTTCTTAGTGCTATAATATTCTCTCTTTAAGACGTTTTCTCAATTATAAATTATGCAAAACCACTCATTCACAAGTTTTGGTTTCAACTAACGTACAATTTTAAAATGATTTTTTGAGAGCTATTATAAAAATTAAGTGAATGTTTATGCTATTTGATTCAAGTCTAAACTAATTGCGTAAATAGATGTTCCCAATACATCTTTAAGATGTTGAAATTTTTATGCCCACTGGAATTAACGTTTAATAATACGAGGTTACACTTTGCAAGTCAGTCACATTTGGTGGTTTGTTTGGATATGTTAATACGGAGAATCAAACACGAAAACACGTGCAATGCAGGTGGTGCGTATAATGCAATACTGTATTAGAATAGGTGGGGTTTCTATATTTTTATCCGAGGGAAAAATTCTGATTGGTTGACGCTTCTGAATGTCTAGAAAAATAGTCAATCCTCATATCTGAACAAAGAATTCACACGAAATTCTAGTCATTTCTGTTCTATTAAATACGCGTAGTCAACTCGTTTGGCAAAGTTTGGAAAAATCAACACTAAAATATTTGACTAGCGCAAAATTAACGCCAACACCGTAATATTTTCAACAGTGTACGTATGATGTCCGTCCAGTATTTCTCAAATCACAATAGATGTTTGTTTGCATCCAACCGCTTCAATGAACTTCAGCCCCTGCTCTCGGGGAACAATTATTCATAAGCTATAGATTCATTCTAGCTCGTGGAAATACACCCATTGGAGGGTAAATAAGCTTCTGTTGCACTAAAACAGACTTCAATGGTAACAGTAGCTCCCTGTTCTGCCGAAGTTAAGGTGCTTTGTTTTTGGTGCAATTGATACACTGGTCTCAGCACAATTCCAACGAACTTTTCCCAATTTTTCAGACCATCGATAAGCAAGATTTCTCAAATCTTGAATTGTTAATCCTGAGAGATCTAATTCCATTTTTTCAAATATGTAACTAGCTGTGTCTCGTCTTCTAGGGGAAAAAAGTGTTTTTAGCCTAATGATTTTCTAGGTTGGAGAGGTCCAGCGCTTCTTTTCTTTCTAGAATTGTTTGTGGTGCGTATAGACTCATTCCTCTGTCTCTTCTGTACCACGACAACCTGTGCAAGTAATGAAACGATTTAATTCTATATTTAAATATCCAACTTATATTAGTCATTCGACCAGACTGAAGATAGATAGTGATCTCCATGTGCCCCATCTTGCCTCTTTAAGACATTTCTGTTATTGTTATAAAAAGATATTAAATATTTGAAATAAACAAGTAACGCACTATAGAAAATACATGCAATACATGTCAACTAATAAGCACAAAAAAGTGTAATTGTAAATAATTTACTTATACTTCCGATACTGGCCGTTGAACTCACCATCAAAACAATGAAGAAATTCTGGAAATTGCAAAGTTTATGCACAAATAGCAATAACTTTGTTATTACGACTAGTAAAGTTTCCTACATTACAACAAACATAAAACAGCACTTGTGAATATTAGGTCTGCTATTATTTGACAGATGCTTACTGCCGTTTTGTAGATAAGACGATGTCCCCATCATGCCTCGTGGCCCCATCTTGCCCCACCCTCCCCTATATCAAGCGTCGTTATGTTTTAAAAAAGCTTTATCAATTATTATCGTTTCCGTCTTAAAAATATCTGCATGGTTTCATACTTTATTCCAACCCGGTAAAACACCAATTAGATATGTTTTTATTTTGTTTTAGATTATACATGGTGTACCTATATGCCAATGACCATGCGAGTGTTTGAACCTCCTTACAGCAAAATTTGTTGTAGCTATATAATCATACAATTAAAATCCCCACAGCAACTTATCAGGTTACCGACTTTTAATTGTGTCGATTTTTCCGCAGCCCGGAACCAAAGTAACGAGTGCTTATTGCATGTAGCAGGTTCGGAACACTCGTCTAGAGGCGGAGACGCGGGCAGCAGGCCGCCGCCGCCACTACCACCGCCCCGCTTCCCGAACAGCGCCGTTTGACAATGGGAAAGTCTCAACGTGGCCACCTTCAGCCTACTACCTCTGCCGGCACCGCTTCTGGCGCTCGAAGACCATCTCGTCGAAATCATATCGCAACGTAGCAAGGCGTGCGCCACATTCTTGCGTCACAGTTTCAAACGCCCACACCGCAATTACTGAGAGACACACTGCCCTTCCTTCATACAGCATCTCTTCTCCTTCTAGACTAATATATTCGTATATAAATTGTTTGAAGAAGAACTGGAATACTCTTTTAAAAAAAAAATAAAGTAAAAAAAAGCTGGGGAAAACCGGATTACTATACGTACTATAAAATTTGGTGATTGTGCGCGCTAAAAACGATTCGAAATGCAGGAAGGCAAGCGAAATGACTAAGAAACTAAAGATGAACCCGCGACGAGAACGAAACAATAATGACTTTTACCTCTCTAATTAACTATATTAATAAAAAACAGACTTCTTCCAAGGTTTCGTACGGCCTTAAATGCGTAAAACTAAAACAAAAAAAAAAAACCCTTTTAGAGAGTGCGCTGGAAATGTACCAAGTGAATTTCTTAAATTGGCGTGTTAGGAGACTAAAAAGGACTATAATTCTTAAATCGTAAGGTGGCCCGAACGCAATTTTTTTTTCACTTCTACACGTTATTAAAAAAAAAAGCAATCTGATCGACCCCTGAAGATGTATATTTTCTTTTTCAAATCTTTTCGAACCGCCGTTTTAGAACGAAAAAAAAAAGCAATAATAAATAATATTAATAACTGGAATGCTACAATTAATAGGATAAAATTAATTAGGTAAAATTACTATCGGCCAATACACATTTTATTGTGAAACGAAAAGAAAAATACATACAATTCATTTATTTCGCATAGTTTCTCACTATAGGAGACATACGAGCATGAAACTGCGATATTTTCTGTTCTTTTATTTGCGATATTGCCTCAATTGTGCCAGTGTAAGTGACATAAGAGCTGCTTGTCTGATTATTTTTGAATGCTCGTGTATATTTATTTAAAAATTTCAGTGTTACCATATGCACCATTTGATTTTAGGTACATATTAAACGTTTTCTGTTGTCATAAATCAGTTCGGTCTTAGAAGATGCGAAAGAAAAATGTTTTCATTGTTTCAAAATCCATTATAAACTTAGTTGTATCTAAAAATAATTTTGGAGATTATTAAAAACTATATGTTTGCTATTTTTAACATTAATTTGATTTACCTGAAAAAGCGTAATCGGCATACTCATTGACACAGGTTCACACATCTAATTAATCATTTAATTAATAATTGGTGCATACGTTTTACGTGGGCTATTACAGTGATCAGATTTCGTCGTATCAGTTCGTAACTTCGTATTTCGGATGATAGCATATCGATCATTGTCCAACTAAATACAGGCCTGCGCCGTGGGATGGGAGTAGGTACTAGAGGTGGGTCTGATTTGTATGTTTTATCAGTACATTCAATTCGCATATGATGCGCATACGCTGTGCACTGATTGTAATAAATGAACTTGCAAAATGAAATTAACAAGGATCAAGAAAATTAAATTAGCTAGCTCAACGGATAAAAATTTTAAAAGGGCGCAAAAAGCAATTAACCTCAGAGTTACCCTCGCGAATTAAAACTTGAATCTAACCACGAAAAGTAAAATGTGAGTGAAAGAAGTCTGACTTTCTTAAAAACCCAAAAAATTGAAAAGGTTTAATTAAAAATAAATGAACAGAATTTCTTAACCCAAAGATGCTAAATAACAATCAAATTTTATTCAAAAAGGGTTAATTACAATTTATGCAGAAAAAAACCGTGAACTGAAGGTTCTGGTCGAAATTAAAAACTGCACGTGAATCTAAATTACAATGGGACAATGCTATTTCCTATACGAAGCAAAAGATTAGTTTGTTCAGGAAGATAATCCTAATATCTTACAAATTCAATCCACGTGGTATCAAAAAAATAAAATAAATTTGTGGACAAACACTAGAAATTTACAAAAATGAAAACTAAATGCAAGAACAATGCTTCTACTTACCCAACCGAGGTGATTGATAACTAAAAACGAAACAGCAAAATAGAAAAACGGAAAAATTAACTCTCTAAACTATAATGAGAAAAATTAAACTGAAAATATATCTTCCCGAACAAAAATAATAAATGATCTTACATCTATAATGTGCACACATCAATATATTAACAATTATTACTAATTGAATTCCTTGATGGACAAAAATTTTAAAGAAACGAAACGAAATTTACTAAAATCAAAATGAAATACAAAATGGCAAACAATGATTTACAAAAATACGTGTACTCACATTAACAGTCGACCAAGAAACTGCCTGACAAAACTCTACAACTGCGTACAACGCAAACGTACAAAACCTAGTAGAAAACGTATTACTAGCAAACGCTAGACAAATACATGAATGGAATTAATTTAAAAAAAAACTTAACACTAAATTAAATAAATCATACAATCAATTCTTTAACTAACTAAATACAAAACAAAATCTAAATTTGTGAAAACTCTCGGTAAATTGATTCAGCTCCGAAGAAAGTAACAAAATATGCAACACAAAATTCACTCGCGAAAAATGGGATGCCTGTCCATAGCAGTACGGTACGAATCTTTACTATTTATACGGATCCGTCTTCAGCTTATATGAATCATTTCGGTTTATACGAATCCGTATCGGAGTCAATAGTATACTAGTATATTAGGGTCGTACCGCAGGAAGTTAGTTGATATGAAATCGTATCAGCTCAGTACTCTGACTCCAGCTCCTTGACTATACTAGTTTACTAGAGTCGTACCGCACGAAGTCACTTGATACGAAACCGCATCGGAAGCAATAGTATAGGCCTGTTCCAACACGCAGTTTGCGTACGGTCCTTGATCACGTGAACCAATCGTACAAAAAGATTGGAGTTTACAAAAATGGTAATGTGTTGTCTAATTGGTTCAAGTGATTAAGGACTGTCTTACGAAAACTGTATGTTGGAACATACCTACTATACGATACATTTTAATATCATACTGATATATGTATGGGTCGTATTCATTTAAATTTTTACAAAATTACAAACATTTACAATCTTTTAATTTTGTTGTTTTTCTTTTGTTAATAACAATAATCGATTATTGCTTCTTTTTGTTTTATTTTACGAAAATTTTAATTTACTTTTGCAAGATCCTTAGAATAAAGTGCAGTAATGACTGCACGGGTGATTAGAATTCTAATGAGAATTCTAATCACCCGTTGTTAGTACAAAGAGTTATGAATCTTTCGGAACGAATCGTTAAGTTTAGGAGTCATTAGGATTCGAATCGCCCAACGCTGGTGCGAATCCTTTAGCATCATTCGATACGAAACATATTATGCGAATCTGTAATTTTATGTGCGCATGGGATACTGATCCGTAGAGGTATGTCACGCCTATCCGCTGTTGCGGCCGATGTTCTCGGGGTATCTCCCACTCAATGTCCTGGGCCTGAATATCTAGTCGGCAATGTAATAGCCCTGCCGGTGACGTATGCACCAGCCGCCGCTATGGGTATTCCAGAAACCGGAAGTAAATGTGATTTATTTCATCACTAAACGTGAAAATTGTCTGTCGAGACAAAGAGCGCGTCACGTTTTTCCTAATGCTGTGATAAAATCCCAACAGCAATGTCATAATTTAGAATCATCGACAATTTATAGAATTGTCGTCATTAATAAAAATGGCATATTTCTAATTCTTGTTAGTTATTTCTTCTTTTTTAACGATTGAATTAATTTTCTAACAATACTCCTACTAAGTGGGAGAAGAATGATAAATTATCTTTCGTTGAAGAGGGGGAAGGTAAGAGACAAATTGACTTTTCTTAATCAATTAAATTAATTTTTTAGCAATATGCTGTAGTATTATGGAATTAAAAATAACAACTGCAACATCAAATATTTTTTAAATGCCAAATTTATTTCTAACAACACAGCGGAAGGAGAAACTGAACAAAAATTACATTAATCTTTTCTGTATTTTTTTAGAGCGGATGTAGGGTAGAGCCAAAGGACAAACAAACAAAATAATGATAAAATATTTCATTTTAGAAAAGAAATTGCAATGTAAGGTAACGAATTAAAAGAAGTTTTTAAACGATTAAGTTACCTTTTTAATTATAATTTAATCATTGTGACTGAGTGACTGAGTTATTTTTTGAGAAAACAAGGGGAATCAACTTATCCAAAGGTAGTATTTTTAAAGCAGGGGCGGATTAAATTTTCTAATGGATTAAATTAATTAATAAAAACACCGCCAACCCTGGGAGACGAAAAAAATTATTGTTAAAATAATTTGTTTTTTTTAAAAGGGCAATGTAGGGAAGCGTATTAATTTTCTTATTCCTCTCCCACTCCTAGGGGATGGAAGGAAAGTTAAAAAAATAATATCATCCATAGTTTGACTCTGTGTGAGTAGCATATAAAGGGAAAGCATGAAAAAAGGTCTTGATCCTCGCAAAATTCTTTAATATAACACGACCGGTTTCACTCCAGTCGAGCATCCTCAGGCCAGAATTCCAAATCAGTTTAAATCTTGACTAATTTTAAACTGATTTGGAATTCTGACCTGAGGGGCTCGACTAGAGCAAAACCGGTCGTGTTATATTAAAGAATTCTGTGAGGATCAAGACCTTGTTTTCTTGCTTTCGCTTTAAAAAAATAATTATTAATTCATGGTTTTGTCCAGATTGAGTTGTAAATAGATATATAGTAAATTATAATACAATTAATCTCAACCAATTACTTTAATAACATGCAAACATATGCAAAAGTAGTTGATTGAGTTGATATTATTTACTATAAATTAAATAATTTGTTCTAAACTGCGAAAATCATACGAAATGTTTATGTTGGTTATAAGAGCAGAATCAGAAAATATCTTGCACTATGTACCGTATGGTCGAGTGATAAAATAGATCACTTTTATTTCTTGTTCCACAAGGAGCCATTTTCTAATCCTATTAAAATACGTCACTATATTTTGAATGTTTGAGTTGCAAGCATTCATTCATATTTACACTCAATGCAGATATTTAAGATCAACACGTCGTTAATGTTATGATTTAAAATTAACACACTACGATTTATGTGCCACGTTAATATGAAATATCTAAACCGGAAATAATATATACACTTGAAATCATCTGTTTTTTGATAACACCAAATTTGTGTTTAAACTAATTAAATATTGAATTAAATATAGGCAAATAACTATTTGATTAATTGAACTAAATTATTTATTCATTTAACCCATAATTTATTTGAACTAACGAAATATTTTGTTGCTCCCATCCCATGGTGCAGGCCTGTATTTTTTCATGATATTTCTTTTTTGAAATTATTTTGTTGTTCTGGACAAATTGGCTTTTTGGTGTACGTGCATCCCAAGAAAGAACAACCTGTCCGTTTGAGTAAGAGAGAAGAGAGCTCGCTGGCAGTATACCTGTCTCTCTCTCGCTCAAATTGGATGATCTTTATGCTGTTTAAATTTTCCCGTAGTTTCATAAATAGTTAATTTATCATTTGTGAGAAAATAAATACCTTCTCATAACACAAATTATTCAAAATGCTGACATTTTGATAATGGAATTAGAAAAACCATGTTCACTTAAATATAAATCAATCAATCCAATCTGCCAGAAATAAAGGAACAATGAAAACATTTTTATACCATTTTAATTTGCTTTTAAACTTTTCACGCATCTACTGTAGGATCTACTATCGAAAATCGCATTCTTTTATTAATATATCTTCCATTTTAATAAAAAAATTCAAGCTGAACGATCACCAAATCAACGTGATAATTTATCACCAATATATTTGTGCACTTTACAAATGCCAAAAAATGAAATTATCGAGAACAAGGTCGGATGTTTCTTTTAAATGAATAAACATAATGAAATACACAGTCTATGTCTGCAGTATGTACGAAAATGAGGTATATTCTAACATATTCACTGCCACTTTGTGTGTGTCGTACAGACAGACATGGAAACGTTTTAGGTTATTATTATTATTATTAGAGACATTAAATATAAAATAAAATATATAATTATTAGGGTTTGAAATGGACAGAAGGAGATATTCACGGTAAAATAGTAGGAGAAACACAAGGAGTAGGTTTAATGATGTACCACGCAGATCACACGATATGTTTTTGGGAACGTTTGCGTATTATATAGCAAATGTAAATTACCCACGGAGTGCGATATTCCGATCAGATGCTCAATTTTTAAATAGTATGCCGTTCGAATTGAGTCTGCGTTATTTTGTAATCATTTTATTATATATATATATATGGAAGCAGAATTTGAATCTGTCAATAAGTGGGGTATTAAATATATCTTTGTTTTTTTAATATCGAAGTAAATTTTTGCAGTAAGGTACAGTTCAAAACAGTTCCTTGGATTTATAATGATTTTTTTTTGTATATTGAAGGTTCCTATTGAGATATTAATCCCAGCTAGCAGAATAATGCAAAGTGACGTTAAAATGGATTTCACTTTTTGTCACTCCTAGCTGAAATAAAGCTCATCATGATGGATGACTCGCATTTTGAAACAACAGAAAGATCTGAATGACAAATAAAAAGATTAAAAAATATCGCATTATTTTAATTTTTAAAATCAGAAATATAAAGAATGTTCTTAATATGCAGAGAGAAATATCACTTAGATATTTCGAAAATAAATTGTTAAATAGGTTTTCTATGGAAAGTTTATTACTCAAATTTTGTACAAAATTTATTACTTAAAGGATTAATAAACAAAACAATAATTTTTACAAAAATATTGGGTAAAGTAAATTTTATAAAAAACGTTTAAGAAGGAACACAGTTTTTGTGTTTTTATTAAACAAAAAAAAAACATATTTGTACATTAAGAGAACGACAGATGTTAAATTAACATCAAAATTAATATAATTAATCTAACAAGAAACCCATAGCGAAGGCTATCATATTATATTCTTACTTCTATTTTATTAATTTAAATACACCCAATGCGTTTATTTCAGTAATAAGTGTTTAATAATTAACAAAATGAAAATTATTAAACAACCAAGAGAATAACCAAAATTGCGGTTAATTTAATATTTGCTGTACTTATGCAGTTCAAATTTTTCCACTTTTCTAAATAGCTTCTATGTTCTTAAAAACATTGAAAATGAGTGCTTTAAGTAAAAGCAATTGCAAATCCTGCCTTTCCTGTATTCCTGTAATTGCTTCTCATCAGGTCTAATTTATGAATTATATTTGATGTCGTTATTTTATATGCTAATTTCAATATTGACTTCTTGAGTTAATTATTGAAAATCTGCATTATCATTAAGCGTTTAGGGATATTAGTATAGGTTATTAGAAAAAGACTACTAATTTTATACTGAAAGATAACAAATCTTCTTTTTAACTGCTCAAAACGTGCAATTATCACAAGTTCTTGCTGGAGAATATTATTTTTTATTTAACTTTGCTTTGATTTCTCTAGAGAGTCGTAACCCAAGATGATATAGAATAATTATCGTCTCCTAATAATACACATTCTTCTGTGTCGGTTTTAGCAACTCGGGCAATTGACAGTCTACACTAATAAAAATTTCTTCTGTATTACAAGTTGCCTATATGCCGGGAGTACGCTTTTCAGTTTACATAATGCCACGAAATTATTATTATTAATATTTTAAATAGTTTTTAAATTAAGTTAAGATGTACAAGCTGACTGATTTACATATGTCCACTCAGCAAAGGTGCCATATAAAAAAGTGCGGATGAGTGGTACCAGGATCGTTGGCCGGCGCCTCCACCATTTTGTCACAGGACCTAAACCACGATTCCGCAGCTAAGGGTAACTCGCTTATCGTTTGTTAAATAATTAATAATAAATAAATATAGAGAGTACCTACCTGAATCAACCCTATTATAACACCACACATTTGAATAAAATAAGCCAACTTCCGTTTTGAAAAACAACTTTTTATTCTTAACTCTAGACTTGGTCGACTCGTGTATGTTTTTATATGGCGACGTTGCTGAGTGAACACAAATCAGTCAGCTTGTACATCTTAACTTAAAAACTACTTAAAAAAAATATTAATAATAATAATTTCGTGGCAATATGCGTCATCGAATTCATGAAACCTTGGAATTCTAACGTGTCTGCAGTCTGTCGAATTGATAGCAGTTAGAAAAAGGTATGTCTTTGACCACAAATGTTTAATTTCCACAAAATCTTCAGCACTTCTAGAAAATCTAATAAAAGTATTGG
Source organism: Protaetia brevitarsis (assembly GCA_004143645.1). Taxonomy (NCBI): domain Eukaryota; kingdom Metazoa; phylum Arthropoda; class Insecta; order Coleoptera; family Scarabaeidae; genus Protaetia; species Protaetia brevitarsis. The sequence goes on from RXPK01003277.1 coordinate 16,845, forward strand.
CCTTCTCCAAAACTTCATGCATGATTATTTATAGGTAGTAGTGCAGCCTTTCACCAGCATCATTTAAAAAAGAATTTGCTAACTATTCAACATTTTCTTAGATCTTATAAAAAAAAGCGATTATTAATTCATTGGGCAGTTTTTATATAGTTTTTATAGTATATTGTAAATACAGAAATTGTCGTAATAATGGCATTTGTTTTATTCCACTGCCAAAAAATAGCACGACAAGCACCGTTACAAAAACATTAGATTTATCAGGTAAACATTCTTTAGAATTTTTGATCATTAAAACGGCGACTATTCCCCACCACGGTAACTTGATTCTTGCGATCGTATACCAACGCGCGGAGAAACTGGTGACGTTACAAAGGCAATGATGCCGAATAAGCGCTAAACAAGATATTCTGCTTTGACTGATTGTATTGTTAATCTGAGCAAAATTTGGTTAATTTAACACCTGTGTGTACACCTTTACTAATCTAATTTTTTAAAAATCACTGAATTAAAGGCAATATTCCTTCAAATTCATAAAATTACCCGAATCAATTTCAACAAATTCAAATTCTGCATTCCGATATCGATATTTCTGTTCGAGTGAGAAATTAAAAATCATCAGGTTGTAATGACGTTAATATCTGATGTATGTAAAATTATATGAGTGCGATCTGTGGCTCTTTTCTAGCATTAAGACGAGTCCTAATGGTTCAGATGTTAGAGGAACCTGGAAATTTCCGCCGAGACAAAGTCCATTGGGATGCACGTGACAAATTGTGACGTTATTCAGAGCCGTCAAAAAGGAATGAGTCGCCGGTGAAACAGGCGAAATAGAATTCTAATAAAAATATAATAACAGATGTCTAAATAAGCGGAAATGCAACAACAATCGTTTAAATAAATAGAACAAGTAAAAGAACTGAAAACGAATAGTGTGGTGATAAGAGTTTTTACAATTATAAAATACTTATGAATATGAACATGTAAGAATTACGAGACGAATACATGTGGACTTTGAACCTGAGGAAATTATATATAATATATAAAATAATTATTATACATATATAAAAATTAATTGTAAAGAAAATACGAAATATCGAAGTTATTGTGGTCGATTGATAACTGAAGGTAATCTTATATAGAAACAGTGCTGCGAATTTTTGGAATCTTTCCCAATACTTAATTACCGAGAAGAAATAATATTATATTAGATTCTTTTTACGATAAAAGCGAGGAAAAATATAAAGGAGACATTCCAATAATTCCTATTATTGATTTAGTCACTGCCAAAATGATTTAAATCACCGATGAACAAACTTTATAAGCTTCCGTCACAAATTTTAGGGAATGAATAGGGAAAAATTGCACACAAACGTATACCTATTTGTATTTATTAATTTGTATTGCGGATAAATAGCACTTCCAAAACTTTAAAAGCAAGATCTATATAATATATAGGTATTTATCTAATTGTTCGTCTCAGTAAAAAAAAAATTAACATGAAAATTATCTTATCATGTCTTTGAGAGAAGCGATAATCTTTGATTTACTTAACAAACAATATACTGAAGTCTGTAACCCTAGTTGGCTGTGTTTTTTGTGTCAAATATAAAAGTTTTTTATACTAATGTTATAAACGTTTTTGTTGATAAAAATTCTTATCCTGAATTGTTTTAAAAAGTACAACCAGGGGGTTAATACCATAAACAAAATGAAATAGTGTTCTGAATAAAGATTTCTGAATCAGTCGATTCACATTTTGTTGATGTCGAATGAATCGATTCGACACGAATCGATTCGCGAATCGACAGAAGTTCTGAATCCCTATGATTATTGTCTTATTCTTTATTATTATTATTTTTTTTCCGTTTGACGTTATTTCCTTATGTGCTTTTGTGCCATATCTCAAATAAAGATTATTATTATTACTGGGAATGTTGGTTCACCAATACCAAATAATAAATATTTGAGATTAATGATTAATTTACAATCATATGAGTTTAGTTTGAAGCCAGATGTATGTCTTGAAATAATTTTTCTTCTCACACACGAATTTTTATGAAAATGTTTGTTTTATACATAAATACTCATAATAAATGTGACAGATAGATTCTTGCATTATAATAAATTTTCTCAAGAAAGCAGTTATTTTTCTGTATTGTAAGTATAGCTCAATATTGAACGTTTATCAATGTTTATGTTATTACTTTATTGTACTTTTATACGGGCATCAAGTTATTAATATGCGTTTTTCATCGCTCATCACACCAAGACATTTGCAATAATGCTACAAAGAAGGTTACCTTTGTATTCAGAATTTGATTTTAGTTTTATTGATACGTAATCATACTATAGCACAGCCACCTAGGATCAGATCTTATTTTATTTATCGATTCATTGAATTTAATTTCAAAATAGGTTGGTATGCTTGTTTCTCTAGGACAAATTGCAAACATACTTCCTTCATCAAATACAACAAGCCGTTTATAAACTGTAACAGTGAGATTTTGGTCAGATTTCGTCCATGAAAGGAGTATAAAGTTTATTTAAACTTGTCTACCCAGAAATAGCAACAAACAGTGCTAACCTATTTTGAAAATCAGATAAATTTAATTTTCATTGGAAAAAAAAGCGTGTCTAACAATAAAATGTTAATTTACGCGAATAATAAATAATAAGCCCGCACTATAGGCCAAAGAAACAGCACAGAATTCGATACATACCCAAGCATTTATTCTTATGAAACGATAACTTTGCTATTTCCCCGAACCAAACTATTCTAAAGTACGCAATATTACATTATATATGAATTATGGCGTTTTTTGTGATCAGTAGAAGAAAGCTCAGAAGTTTAGAGTGAGGTGAAAATATGTAAAATGTAACATTAGATAATATTAATAATATTCGATGAATAATAACGAATAAAAATACATAAAATAGGTAAATGAAATCAGAGAAGAAATTAACGAAATTATCATTACAAACACGTACACAAATATTTTGTAATAATGACCGATTATTTGTATATATAATGGTAATATACTGTTGCTTATTTCTAAGTTGCTTTTATACGAATTTGTTAATGTTTAATCTAACTTTTTTTGTATATTAATTTTAATTTAGGACCACAAGATATGTATTAATTCTTATCGATTTTTTTTAATTTTAATATTTTTATAGGTAATACTAACTGACATCTTGATCTTTGTATTTCTTGAGTTACAAAATTCAATAAAATTATTTTCTAATAAATCAATTTTGAACCGTAAAAGCAATATTAGTGCCGTAAAATAAAACTAAACGAAAGATTATTTCATCCTTTTAAAGTGTGCATGTACAGTTTTCTATACCGTAATATTAAATAAAAGCATATCACAATACATAAAATTTACTTTGTTTAAATAAAATCATATCAAAAGAATAACAAAAAAAAAATCTAGTCAAGATTTGAGATGTCAGTTGTTAATGTACCTCCCTAAATATTAACATAGTTCAGTACCTACATATATGTAACTATCACTGGATCAGTGCCCGCCTCACCACTGAACATTTAATCCTACCAATACCTAACTAGTTTTTAGCGAATTCAATAGAATATGAGAGAGAAACAGCCGTAGATAGAAAGTAACATTTAAACAATAAGTTGACCTGTACGATTATTATGAAGTAATCAGTATATCGAAATATTGCATCAATTTAGCGCAAATGGGAATCCTGTTCTATCGACGACTGCTCCTCAAAATGTGTAATTGCATATTATAGTATAATTAATATGAATTGGAAGAAAGAGTGAAGGTCAATCAATGAATATACAACTAGAGTCTGAGTCCATTTTTGTTTCTTAATTTTAATCTAATTTATATTGTTATTAAATCAAATTTACAATTCGAAAAATCTTACTATCTATTGTAAAAGCGGTGACGGAGTCAGCAAAATAAGTTTTGAGATATTAAAATATTGTTACCAGAGAGTGGAACGATAACAGGCTCTATCAGATGTGAATCGCATCTAAACTACAAATTTAAACGTAGTTTCTATGTTTCATGATGGCTCCGCGTGAGATACAGTGATATAGGAAACGCATTGGTCTTTTTTTGTAGTGCAGAGGTATATGATCAGTTAGACACACCTAGATACAATTATCTCGTCTTATAAATCTCGATAACCCCATATGAATCATCGCTAATAAAGCCTGTCGCCGTTCCGCCCTCTAGTTATTATTCTATGTACTTCAGATTACTTTCTGTTTTCTTTCATATAGGTTCCACACCCGATTTTCTCGGATGTATTCGTAAGATGACTTTATCAAAAATATACTTTATTATAACATGAATGATAATGAAGAAAATTCATTCTAAACCAATAATTAGGGCCTAGGTATTTTATACCTATATGCTTTTTTTTCTCTCGGTTCTGACTTTTGTCTTTATGGGTTAATAAGGTTTGGACATGTTCAGTTTTCTACACTAGGGTTCCTGATGATTGACATACCCGTTTATTTAGGATTGGTACGAATACTTTTGGACAGATATTGATGCTCGTCCTAGGCCTAGTAAAACGTAAGAGTGATACTGTTTTATGAAGGTAACCAGCCAGTGTAAATCCTACTGGTTTTGATTCCTCTGACTCACTTGTCAAGACGCCGCCCTTGTATTTTAGGGTTTTCGCGGTAATTTCAAGAGTTCAACTTACACATTACCGTTGCATGGTGTTCATTGAAAGGAATCACATTGGTGATAAGGCTAGCAAACGTGGCATATTATTATATATATTATATTCTTAATACCACTAAGACTGTTAATATTCCTAATATTTAACACACTATTAAGAGCACAGTACTCCTTCTTGAACAATACATAGTATCTATCAGGGCTGAATTCTATTATGTGGTCATATTTTAAAAAAATTAAACCAAATCTGTTGGCAAAAGCAATGGGGTGGTTGAAGAGCGTCTCCTAGATTACGTTGAACTATGGAAATGATGGCATTGACCATTTTGCTCAATGTTATTGACATTCATTGTTCGAAGAATTTATCTGAACACCATTCCTCTCACAGGTCATCTTTTTTGAAGTGATGCAAATAGGTTGGTCTTTTTTAAGGAAATAATGGTAGTATGGTGTATTTTTGCATACCTACACTTTCATAATCAATGACGGCTTCTTGGGATCTTTTCGAAAGCAGCAACTTTTTCGCTAGACCGCAATAACTAATGGGCCATCTACTTTCATTCTTGGGAGCTTCTGAGAAATGCATCAGATTTTTTTTTGTGACAACCGTCTGACATGCAATCTCCAGGAACACAGCAGCCTTTTAGCTTTTTGTATTTAGTCTACCATTTCTTTTACCCATTAAATTATTCTAGCCATTCCAGGATCCGATTACCATTAATCTGTACAGATCTTTGGCTGGTTGGTCGAAGTGATCTTCTAGGTTCACTTTTGGCTTGCCAAAAATTGCCTGTCTTCTTGTCTCCAGAACCTCGCATTCCCACACAATGTGGTAAGCGTTCTTTGTCCTCTCATTACATAGTCTACAGTTGGTATCTCCAGTATTGATCCCAATTTTCTGTAGGTGTGCATTCAGTGTCCTGTTAGGAGAACTGTTACGATGCGAAGATATTTCATTGCAGTATTTCATTTTTCCATGAGTTTGCCTGGTTATATTATTCCAGTGTTCTTTTTGTTTCTCTGTGATGGAATTTCTTACCTGCTCTCGTGCTGTATTTTTAGATACTCCTAGAACAGGTTCTGGGCCTAGTATGAAGCAGACGATCACTTTCTTGCTAACTCAACGGCTTTTTCGTTTCCTGCGATTGCTGAATGTCCGAGCACCCACAACGAATGACTTTATTGCGGTCTGTAAGGCACTACATTCCCAAAGCAGTTATGATTGTACCTCTGGGCTTCACTAGATCCCTCAGTATCGCTTGGCTGTCTGTGGCAATACAGATCTCCTGAGGTATGCATCAACTTAGCTGATGAAAGCTATTTCCATGACACTTGGAGCACAGATCTATTCGCGGCTTTATTGCGGCAATGCATGCACAGTACTTATCACAACAGTTTATAAACCGGTTATATCCATTGGCAATTTCTTGGTCCTCCAATTTTTATAATTTTAATAACATCAGGATTGACATTATCACCTTTTTTGTGTTCCTTTTCCACATTTATCATTACTTCTGGCAGAAATAACCTTTTTACTACACAGTAACTGCAATTTTATTATGATCTATCGTATGCGAAAAACAAAGTCTTTAAATGAATCTGAATATCAGCATGTCGACTTCCTTCAATAGCAGTAGTTTGGTTTTGAAATAACACAAACTGCACTTAAGCAACAAATATTACTAATTGAGCAAACTTTACAATAATAGATGTTTAAATATCGGTGTAAATATCTCAAAACTGTATTTACCTCTCCGTCTTATCTTTTACACAAAGGAGATAGATAATAAATATAAACGTAATATTATCACTCATTTTTTACATAACGCAAACTTAGTACTGCAGTTTGTGCGCCCTTAAGGTAAACGATTCTGTTTGACCTACTGGCGATGGTCATCGATTGCCATAGACCACCGTTAAAATTCTGCTACTCTATTTTAGAGATAAAGTAGAAGTAGTTTTATAACGAAAATACATATCCTACTTCCTCAAAGTGTTTCAAATTGTTTTTTCATTACTTGTTGTTGGATATTCATTGATTTATTAAATATCTTCATCTGTTTATTTCTTTTAAAAGGGCTAATATCCAAATGTGAGCTCATTTCACATTTCAGTCAATTATGATGATATGAACAGGGGAGGATCAAGTAATCTTGCCATTATAATAAAAAAATAATAATGTTATTACTCATATATTATGTATAATATTAATATTTATTAAAAATACATCAAAATAGGCCTAATGATATTGGAAAGTAGTCGTCGATAGAGGAGGCCATCCTTATAATAATAAATGAAAAAAAAAGAAAAACTATGGAGCAAGATGATTATTCTAAATGTATATATTGTTACATATAAATAAAATAATCTAATATTTAAACTTGAATGCAGTGTTTATCGATTATATATTTATATATATACATATTACATAACATATATATATTTTATTTGACGAATTGATTTTGTGATTATCGGATATAAGGATGCGAAAGGGATTATAGAGTATATGCGTCCGTATGATTGTAAATTAACCCATTTTTGATAATGTGAATCTGGTGTGTTTTTTCCGAGGAGAATGAGGAATGAAAATAATAATTTATTAATAATAGTATATGATTATATTGTATTTTTAAGGCATATACATACACGAAGATGAAAAAAAATGAAATAAAGTACTTAATGAAAAAAAAAATTATTATATAATAAAGATAAAAAAATTATTAAATTATTATTGAACACGTTAACGATTGTAGATTTTCGACGTCCTTTCGTTGATTCGAATTGTATATTTTATCGTTTCGTAGTTCAAAATTTCACCGTAAGAGTACGGATTATGTTCCTCTTTCAGCGGATAATATTTGCATACATACATAAAGAAAAAATGCGGTTTTTGTACTAAAAAAAAAAGAAGAAATTTGTGATTTATCAAGATAAACGTTTTAACGATTTAAGCGATTTTTGTGTTCTCCTTTCGAACAATGATGTCTTCTATATACATACATATATGCGATGAAAACGACGATGATTGTAATAAATAATATTATAGTAAGAACGATAAGAAGAAACAAATGATAAATGATGAACAAAACAAAAGAGAAAATAAATATTATTATATAAGACGGACCTAGTTAATTAATGTATCTTCGAGCGAATGTCGGAATAGTATGAATGGGGTTTTTCGAATGCCAACAGAGCTAGATTTAGAGATTATGTTATAATAATGAAATTATGGAGATTCCGAAACATGTAAAGTTTCCTCAACGCAATAAAATTCTATCTCTATGATGTTTGATGTCTTTTATTTACTTGAATTTTTTTTCCAGTCCCTTAACAATTTTCAAAATCATTCTACTGTATCCTTATAACTAATATTTAATTCACATAAACACAATGAAAAGAAACAAGTTTATTAATGACAATAAATACTAATATATATCGGGTATGCCAAAGTATGGTATGCTAAAAGTATATATATGGGGAAGAATTATTTCAAATTTTGTATGTTTAAGTTATCAGAAGTAACTGTACTTGTATATCGGGTTCTTTTTTTCTATTACACGTACAATTTCCCTACGTGTAACGCTAAAAAACAAATTGTTAATGCATTGGTAACTGACGAATAGGCAACCAGATATACCCCATGCCAGTCATTATTTTGTTTTAACAATTAATTTGACGTATGACATCTGATATTTTACTGTTGTTATTTTTAATTATTTATTTCATTATTATTAATTAAGGTATTTCAAAACCGTAATAATAATTGAATAACTAAATAGATAATTATTTTCCAGCACTTGAAAAAAATTATGTAGATATTAAGCTAGTTCATTCTTCTAAAATTTAATTGAATGGTTGAAGCAGCGAACAAGCACTAGAACAGTGATTATCATTAGTAGAAGCTTAACAGAACATCGAAGGTGTACGAATGTTGTTGATACAACCAAGAAACTATGTTATATTTACAAGTTTGAAATTATTTATGAATGAGAAGTATACACATTTTGGACAACTTTGAAGAGTTCGTGAAAGAGGTTCTAGTCAACCTAATTGATATAGTTAATCGTGATAAACAATATATTAACTATTAGGAGGCTTCGCATAAAACCATTTAACAACTACAATGATGAGGAATTTGTCAAGATTAACAAAGCAGTGGCTACTAAAAAGAATCGAAAATAAATTGCAGTGTATGGAAGTAAAAAGAAAAATTCTATCTTTCAGTATTAACTCTTATAGGAATGTATTACTAATAAAAATATCCTGTTACTTTAAATTTACACTCGCAATCTTATAAAGTAGGAGTTATTATAGGAGTTATTTTAGTATAAGTTTCAAAGTTATATCACACAATTTATTATAATTTTTTAAGAAAATATACATAAAATCACACATTTTTAATTTCATAAAATTGAAAATAATTAACCATTGTACTTCTAACAGCATCATCATCCATACTAGAAATTAAGCATCGGTTGTAAAAGCATTTTGAACACATTTGTTATCTATTTGATAAATTATCTCGATTGTTATAGGGCATTATTATGCAAGATTACAGCTACAAGGATAATTATTAGTGCTAGTGGTATATGCTACAGCTCATTTCAGTAGGAAGCATTGTAAAGACGCTTTTCCAAATTCTTAATGTACACTCAATAACATTCTTCGTGCGAATTTGTATTTCATTGTAAGTATAACGTTTATGTTTAAAAAATGTATTTTTAATTACTATAAACAGAAAAGATATCCGTACTTCTGTAAAGGTCAGATTTTCCCAAAAAGCATTGAAATATTTCAATAAAGTGAACAAACAAGTTTTAAATAAAAATGTTACCTGGTTGCGAAAATATTTTAAAACGTTATTCACTTTGAATAACTTAGATATACAGAATTTGAATTAATTTTGATGTTAGTATACCATCCACTTTGGACCACCCGATATAAATGATCGAAATGGTTGCTACTGAGTATCTAAATTAATGACATTATAATAACTCGAAACGCTGTATTTATTTTTTTTTTTAGATAGGATTGATGCAATCCTTTTATTTTGAATATATACACACTACATGCTATTATAGCAATCATCTACAAGTATGAAATGTCAATTGAAATAATAAAGACGAAAACTTTCAAATTTGCTTATGATGTTGGAGTTGTGACAAATATTTTGAAAAATATTTTTAAAAATTTAAAAAACATTAATTAGGTATACCAAACACATCTATTAAAATTGTAATCGCAATGAAATATATTTTGCATGAAAAACGTGCTTGTCATAATTAATATTTTAAAAATACATACATAAATTATATTAAATATCTAGTAAGCCATTACTTTCAATTAATGTTAGATAAGAAAACCTAAAGATAACCTGTACAAGGAAAAACATGATGCAAGATGTAATATATTCAAAATAAGGATTGGATTTTTTAACAATACTTTAATAGTTTCCAGATATCATTAAATTTACCATTATTAAACAATTCAAATCTTTAATGACATACAATGTTCAAATAAATATAATTTTCAAAATAAAATTTCTTAAAGCGATGTATGCCCAGTGCAGCCTATTAACCTTACGCCATATAATTGGCTATATTTAGTTCTATTCAACGATTGTTCACATTCCGGTCCACCATTGTAACTTATCATTCCGAAATCCAAGCAGTCTGTGACACCATCACCATTACAATCCTATTAAAACAAAAGAAAAAATCACGCATTAATCACAATTAGATTGCAAAAATATATAGACAGTTTTCAGAATCACTGCAAAGTCAGCATGCATGTAAATTCAACGTCCTTCTATTACAATGACAGCTCAGTACTACATATCAAATCCATCTATATTCGTAATTCGTCATGTCCCTATTTCCGATTGATCGCGTCAACATCATCATACATGGCGCCAGCCTTGCAGTGATTCTGAAAACCGTCTGTATACGTATCTTTAATCTCTTACTTTTCCGTATCTGGCCATGTAATTCGCAACTATCTCTTGGGCGCATTGCAGATCATTGGTACAACGCTCGTAGGCTAACCAACATTGAAATAACTCCTTAAAGACGGACAATCTTGAGAAAATATACTATTTCATTTACCTGTTGTACCTTTTCCTTCTAAAGGAGTTCCTTTTACAGCGTCTATAAAATAAGATCGGCTAATCTTGAACGGACCGCAAGAATCCCTGTTCGCAACCAGCTTCCAAATCGCAGAAAGACGCTGCCGTACACAAACAATGGAAGCACTCGATATTCAAATTACTAACGTGGATACCTGTGTGACATATGGTGTACGCCAAAAAAAAAAAAAAATGAATTGAAATTAGATGCTAATATATACAGACTAGTAATTGATATTCTTTTCTTTTTATTGGCATTATGAATATGTTATTATTGAAGAATAGTGGTCCTTAAATTTAATTTGCCGGTAATAAATGTATAACAGTACTGCTGATGAAATGTCTCCCGTGTTTAACTCTATTCCTGTGTATTTCTAAGTTCATGTTTTGCTTTGACGCGCGCAAAAGTCCTCACTAATTTTTCTTTTTCTTTGAATTAGTAGTTTGTTGGATAATTAATTGTTCAGTAATATAGTCATTTTTCTGATTATAAGTTTAGCATTAGTTTATCTTGCTTATGTCCTCTTCATATAAAGGTGATTTTTATGTTTGTTTGCGGCGTTGCAGAGCGCGCGCCAGTCAGCTTGTGTTGTATATACGCGTTGCGTGAGACAAGACAGCGCGGAGAGTCTGAATAGTGACGGGAGGTTGTAGTTGGTAAAATATTTGAGATTTTCATTTAGCCTTTTTACGATTTGTCAATTTGTTTTCGTTTTAATTTTATTTATTTTAATCAGTTAGTCAGACTTCTCTTCTTATTTTGTGCACAATTTAATAAGTTTTGGTTATTTATATTCGTTTTAGAAGAAGCGCGTGTAGAGTTCAAATTTCTGTTTTTTATTTGTATTACTCAATTTAATTTAATTTTGATCACCTCGGGAAAGGGTGAAGTGAAGCTGAAGAGTTGTTTTTTATGTTCATCGTTAAATTTTGCTTGTTAATCCACGTTATTTGAATTAAATTTTTAGTTTGCTTTGATTTTTGAAACCACGTGGATTTTTATTTTTTTTTTGTATGAAATTCCTTCTAGAACGATTCCACCATTTTCGTTTGCTGAAGGATTTGAATTGTCCTTCTTAAATTCTAATATCACGAAGGGGTTATTTTACATCCAAGACCCTTCTGTGTACGAGTTTATTTCCCTATGTTGTAATCGAATTTTTTTTTTTTTTTTTTTTCAATAAACTTAATGAATATAATAATCACCTAAGTAGTTCTTTTATTTCTAAATCTGCTATTTCAAATTTTTGGGGATTTTAAGAAAGTAAAAATATCAAAAGCCACCTTTTAATTTTTAAAGAATTTCCCTGAGTTATTAGAAATCTCTAAAAGAATTAAATTCATCTTTTTGCTGAGCTAGCTAAATTAAATTTAGTCATTTTTATTTTCTCTTTACTATATGCTTGGACCATCAGTTACAGCATATTTTTTGGCAATCCAACGTGCGGGCGATATTGTAATTGTAATTATAAAATTACGGATCCCGTGTTTTGAATTTGTGAGAATTTCGCGTTGCTCAGACAAACTGATCCTTTCGTAGTGTGTTAAAATTTTTTATATATATACACGAACTTGGAATGAATATGGACAAGCTACACACAACAGGAAGTCTACGTTCCGAAAGACCAGACGGTGGCGGAACCAAGAACTAGTGGGCAGTCGAGATGAGTCGGGATGTGCCGGAACAAACAGATCGTCAATGGAGATTCGGAAGTTGAGGACAAGAAAGGTGGAGGATGTGCGTATGCAGAAAGAACGAGGCGGAAAATACGAAGGAAAGTATAATAGTATGATGATATGATGAATAATGATAAAAGAGTATTGATTGCTAATAAAAGAAGTGATTGCTGAGACAAAGAATTGGTACAGATGCAAAATGATTGTTAAAAAGATTAGAGGAAATTGTATTTGGTAGTAAACTTGAGGTTGACCGAATTGATAAGAATGTTAAAGAAATAGAAAAGTAAAGTTTTAGATAACACAGTAAGAAGCACGTCAAATCAAATTGGCGATAGAGTTTTGTCATCAAGAGATTAGGCAAGATGAAGAAATAAATGGGATGAGAGTGAGAATAATGGTTGAGGATAAAGTAAAGGCTATAGAATGTGAGATGAAAGAGAAAATAGCAGAAAGTGTGGAAAAAGCAGAAGAGGAAATTTCAAAAAGATATTCAGAATGAAAGAAGTTCCAAGTATTTCAACCTACAATAGTCTCAATTTTTCATTGCCTGTGCAAGTGGAGCAGCTACCGAAATTTTACGGTTTAGCAACCCACAATCCGATGGCTTTTCTGAGAAACTGAATGATTTTGTAAGAGTCCATTCCTGGAGACCGGAATAAATTGGCAAGTTGCCAGGAGTGCATGAAGGATGAAGCACGGACTGGTTTGAATTTGTCGCAGATGATATAACCACATGGGAGCAGTTCAAGGAAGCATTTGAGCGCCAATATTGGAGTCAGTCAATACAAGCTAAGGGGAGAACAAATTATTCTTAGGCGCATATAGAAAAGGTGTTTAGACAGTAGAGAAGTGTATGTCATAAAAAAGATCAATGTCCTTAAATATTTATCACTTCAATATTAGAATCAGATTTAAATCACTCAATTGTCCTCAGGCACTTTTGAACCTGAGGTCACGCAAGCTGTTTGCGATCCAGAATATATACCTCTATTAGCCAGTTTTTGGAACTAATTAAGAGATTAGACTATGCGGAAAAAAGCAATGTCAATTATTGCAATATCGCGAAGACCTGAAATAATGTCAACCAAAATCAGGCATTTGTTAGTTCGCAAAGTGACCGGATTCAAACGTCAACAGCCTTCACGTTTAACGTAACGCCGAGCCAGCTCCCTATGCAACAGGAGTCATGGTATTACATCGTAGAAATGGTGAACGTCAGAGTTAAAACAATGATAGAGTGAACGTGCCTCAGCTAATAAATGACCGTCGTTCAAGTGATCAGACAAGTCAAACACAATCAAGTGGCTTCCACACAATGTCAATAATATGTTTAAGTCAGCTGATAGAGATTATAGCAGAAGAACAGGGCAAGGGTCTACAATTGTAATGTAAATAATGTAGAGATTAAAGTCAATTGTCAAACAATACTGGTACTATACCAAAGACACAAGGGTAAAATCTTTTAAAGCGGAAAAAAGCGGTATCAAGGGCGATGAATTAGTGGATGAAGCTCGAGGGAAGGATTTTTAATTGAAACCAACCAAAAAGATTAAATTGTACACCATGATGCGGAATGAGACGATAAGATCTAGAATTTAGAATTGCCACATATTAATGTTAGATTTGACGAATAATGATAAATGTCGTTGTTATTCGGGAAGTGAGGCTCACTTCTGGATGAGGAAGTTATAAAAGTATTAGAGAGACAGAATTTAGGGAATTCATTCCAATCGAAAAATCACAATAGTATCACTCACCAAAGAAAGTGATTGCTGTTATCAATAAAATTTTGTTACTGAATATAAACTTCAACAATTTAAATTCTGGAAGAAGTTATTTCTGTAAGAAGGATACGCAGACACGGAATTATGGGATTGATTTACTAGACAAAATGAAAGCAAATTATAGATGTAGAAAGGAAATTTGTTCAGATAGAAGGGAAGAGATTAATTGGTTCTGAAACTCCTGATTAGGAGAAAGTAGTTAATTATAAGCAGAGAAAAGGAAAATGAAAATGATGAAATGAGAGAAAAAGATGATAGTTTTAAGAAGGTTATACAGAGTTGCGGAAAGTTGTTGAAAGTGATGATGTACAAGGTGTAAGTTTTATCTGAAGAGGATAAGGAGGTTAAAAGTTATTGGAGAGTCAGAGTTAGAGTTCAGTTGAAGTAAATAATTCCCAGATAGAATCCCCAGATGATGTTGATAAAAGAAATAAACTGTGATGTGAAGTTTGAATCGGAAGTTAAAAGAAATTTTGAAGCAGTAGTATCCCTAGTAGATAAAATTCCCTAGTTTTGCTGTTAATTATAGCACTCTCTGAGGTGGATGAGTCAAAGCCTTACAAGATCAAGAATTATCCATCCCAAGGCCATGCAGGAGAAAGTAAGAGAGGAAGTTCCCAGATGCTTCCGAGATGGTGTAATTGAGCGTGGCGTTACTAAGTATATCATCCTTTGGTCGTTGTGAAGGAAGGATGGAGACATTCGTCTGTGTCTAGACGCTCGACGTCTTAATGAGCGCACTCGTCCGCAGTTTAAGACACCGATCACCGGTGGAAACGTTATTACAGGTGTACACTATAATGCAAATTATTTTAACGAAACTAGATTAAGAGTCTTTTGGTGGTAACCTTTGGACAAGGCATCTAGAAGATTTGTGGTTTTATGTTGATGTAAGTTTACAATTTAAGGTTGTACCTTATGGTTTGGGTAGTCTGGGCTGCCGCTTGATACGCGCTATGCAAAATTTTAGACCCATTTAATTCATTTTGTAGCACAATATATAGAGATATTTTAATTTTTAGAAGCAAAAGTTTAGATGAGCATTTTTAGCAGTTAAAAGTTATTGAGTCTTGGCAATGAATGGTCTGAAAGTGAACCTTCGAAGTGTGAATTTATGAAACGTGAAAGTAAAGTTTTGGGGTATAGATTTATCACAGAATCATGTGAGAGTAGATGTATCTAGGCTAGAAGTCATTAAGAAGTACCCTAGACTATAGTGTTGTTGTGAGAGGATTTTTAGAAAGATAAATTATTATAGAAGAGATTGTACCAAATTAGCACACTCAGTGCACCTTTATTCAATATATTGCCTAAGAAATGAAAATTCAGGGACAGCGAGCAATAGCTCGTTGAAAATGTAAAGTCAAATTCACAATCGGTATGTTAACTTACCAATTAATAAGAATTTTTTACGTACGAGACTGACACAGCAGTAGGTGTTAATCAAATCTCAAAGTGAGAGAACAATTGTTAATTTCCAGAATCCGTAGAGTATAGAAGAACCTGTTTCAGAGAAAGAGATGCTAGCCGTGTCTATGCAAAAGCAAATTAGATTTATTTGCTGAAAGAAATTATTGTAGAATCTGATCATGCTGCCCCACCTCGGAAATCTAACCGCGTTTTCAACACCGATTTAGTGGCACTGCTACGTCCGAGTAGTTGTGAATTCACAGATAGTAAGGAGAAATAATGTAACGCTGATGAATTATCTCGTATGCACAGTTTAAAAAGCCATTTTAACCATGTTGAGTTAAATACATATAAATGTATGAAGCCGAGGTTGTTTGACTTAAAGAACTAAAAAAAAGATCAACAAAATGTTCAATGTAACAAATGGCATTAGTTCACCAGAATTATAAAGAGTATGTCATCAGAGAGTGCGTTTAATAACAAGTACTGTCTAAGTCAAGTCGTTAACTAAATGTATCTGTCAAGCAATTCTTTGATTCATAACCCCTGACACATTGAGGTCACAATTGCTCACGGTCAGAGAAGCTTTCCGTGTCAGAACAAACATGCCAAGGAATTGTACGCATCATGTCTGCAGTGTCAACTGGAAAAACGAAAACCGCGAACTTGCAAGATGTATCAAGAGCATCTATGAAACAAAACGACTAGCTAGTGCCATCAAATTGTCTTGGAAAATTAATTCCTGGATCATTGGATACCGAACATTTTGTAAAAGTTGATGTCATTACTAAAGTAGACTTTGCCCACTAGATTATATAACGATACGCATTAAGTATGGAAAACTACATATCAAGAGAATGCGACGCTTCTAGCCGACATATTTGAATACTCATCGTTTTTATCTACGCCCTGTGTAGAGCGTGATATAAGAGTGTTTTTCTGTTCTATTCGGTCATCCTTTGTGGAAACCTTGCGAGAGATACATCAGAAGTCGTGGAGTTCCTTCGAATGCAGACTCACCAGGCCACACCGATGGGTTCGTCATTTCAGAACATAGAAGATTGGATCAATCAAACTCTAACACTCACACGGAGGAATGTCTTATACGTTGATGTATGGAAGGATGCCAGCCGTCCCTGGCGATCTGTTTAGAAGAGGATGTGTAGCTCGAGGCTCGCACTGATGAAGCCGACAAGAAACTGCCGCTCCGTGGAGATCGTTACGTCGCCTCTGGAAACGCGAAGGTCGTCCAGGTATCTGGTTTGGATGTTGTGATGCTGTCCTAGTTCGTGTGTACGTTGTGCCAGACGTGGTGGCAGCTCTGCCAAAAACTTGAACTACCGTTCGTGGGACCGTATAGATGGCTAGAGTTTTTGATGGAGTCACTTATGAACTTCATTCGTTGGATGGTATGCAGAACAAGGGCGTTACCACATTTCAGCACTCCAGCACTTCCGCCGCCGACCCCGGGTAGGTTCCTCACCCGTGAGTGACGTTTTCACCCCTGTGTGCGGAGATACTGGTTTTGTTTTGTTTTGTGCGAGACACTTTGACTTTTGTTTTTTTTTCGTGTGCGGACAATTTTTAAGGAGAAACACTCTATTTTCCTGGAAACTTTTCGTTTTCCCCCTAAGAATTGGGAGATTGTGCTGTTGAATGTCTTCCCGGTTTGTGTGAACTGTTTGCTGTGTTTTTTCTATAGTTCATGTTTGGCTTTGACGCGCGCACATTCTCACTAATTTTACTTTTTCTTTGAATTTAGTAGTTTGTTGGATAATTATTGTTCAGTTAGTTAGTTCATTTTTCTTTGATTTATAAGTTTAGCATTAGTTTAATCTTGTTTATGTCCTTCTTATAAGGTGATTTTTATGTTGTTTTTGCGGCGTTTGCAGAGCGCGCGCAATCAGCTGTTTTGTATATGGCGTTGCGTAGGCACGTTAGGGCGTGAGAGTCTGAATAGTGACGGGAGGGTTGTAGTTGTAAATTTTGAGATCTTTCATTTTAGCCCTTTTTAGTATTTTCATTTGTTTCGTTTTATTTTATTTTTAATCAGTATTCAGACTTCTCTCCTATTTTGTGCACAATTTAAGCTAAGTTTTTGTTTTGTATATTCGTTTAGAAGAAAGCGCGTGTAGGAGTTTACATTTTTGTTTTCTTTTTTGTAGTTATCAATTTAATTTTATTTTTATCACCTTTTCGTGGGTAAGTGAAGTCCAGCTGAGAGCTTGTGTTTTTATTTCATTGTTAATTTTGCTTGTTATGTCCACGTTATTTGAATTAATTTTTTAGTTTGCTTTGATTTTTTGAACCCACGTTGATTTTTATTTTTTTTTTTGTATTGAATTTCCTTTTAGAACGAATTCACCATTTTTGTTTGCTGAAGGATTTGAATTGTCCTTTTAAATTTTAGATTCACGAGGGGTTATTTTAATCGAACGCTTCTGTGTCAGGTTTTGTTCCCCTATTGTTTGTAATCGAATGTTTTTTTTTTTTTTTTTTCATAAACTAGATAATTGAATATCACTTATGTTCTTTTTTTCTAAATCTGCTTATTTCAATTTTGGGGTTTTAAAGAAAGTAAAATTATCAAAGGCCACTTTTAATTTTAAAAGAATTTCCCTGAGTTTTTAGAATCTCTAAGAATTTTAAGTTCATTTTTGCTGAGGCTAGCTAATTAATTTAGCTTTTTTCTTTCTCTTTACTTATAATGCTTGGACCATCAGTTACAGCGTACGCTTCTGGCGGGTATGCGATATCTCGCGTAAACGAATGATAATTTTAAAATTTGGAAAATTTTACGATAAATCTGTGGTAGAGAGGCATATTATGTGGTAGTTATTTTTAAGATTAAATTGCGCCACCTTCAGTGGTATATCTACTCCTTTTTTAATCTTATAGCCTTATTCTGGATAACTTTTCGTTTGACTGCTGCTACTAATCTCTCTGTTATACTTTTTGAAATATTGATAAGTTTTAAGTCTAAGGCGGATATTATACTATAAAACTTAGACAAAGATTTTTTATAAAAGTTTTGTAAATTCCTCACAATTAATTAATTAATAATAATAATAATAATAATAATAATAATAATAATTCATGCCTTAGCATCCCCCAACAGCTATTGATCAATCAATATTAATCAAATCGTGGGCATTTTCGTCGAAATTGTAGAATTAAAAACGAATGGAGCATATAAACTATTTTACACCGTAGATAAAAATGCACAAATATGAAATACTTTCAATTCTCTAGGTTATGTCATATACATTTTATAAAATGTTGAATGAAAAGGCTAACTATGATAAAATAACTTTTGTAAAAATACACTATAAAAGTTCTTTGCCAAATATCTTTCATCAACGATGTTCGTCACATAATTTTTATAGAAGCTTTCTTCTGTTTGTCCCTTTGCCTGGCAAAAATTTATTACGCAACGCAAAAATTTATGACACAACGCAATGTTTTATGAAACAAAATTTATATATCATAATGTTCACTCGAAAATACAGACATGATCTGATTTTGGCGAACGTAACTACCTATATAACTGTCACAAAAATATATTCAACATTGTTTGATGGCAATTCGTTTCCCTAATGTGTCTTTTAAGTTTTATTAAAAGTATCTGCGAAATCTTTTGCAAGTATAGATGTATTATTCTGTCATTTAGATACCAACTTTATAGATTATGATTATTTCGATAGAAAATTCATTAATTTATGCAAGTCAATTCGAATGTTTTAAGCATTCAAGTACCTCGATGTGAAGCACCTACACAAGTTAATAAGTTGTCACCGTACTAAAAATTACATCTATTTCACGTAGTGTTTACTACTATAATGGCATTGATAATTACTGGCATAAAAATTGACACCGAATTTGAAAGAGACAAACAAAAGACATAAAAAGCCGGTATGGAAGTAACTATAATTGATGCTATAGGAAGAAATATAAAATTGTCAAACAAAACCGCTGATTCAAGTTTGTCATTAGAAACACTTAGGCCGGTGACACACCAGAGAAACTAATTTCATGAAACTTGTTTCATGAAACAGGAAATTCGTTTCATGATCGCGTAACTCATACATCCAAATGAGGCGGAACACACTGGCGTTTCCGAAACAGAAAAGCTGAAATTACATTGTAAACAAGTTTCGTGAAGCGCACGTGCTCTGTTTGTTGTGGATTGTTTATTCGGCGGGTGATAGTAACGAACGCAATAAGACGAAATATCCTTTTTAAAACTACACCTATAAAAGCGAATAAGGATACGATTTTAAGTAATTGCAAAAATTGGAACATTACGTGTTTATACAGTTTCTAATTAACCGAATACGCAAGGGAATTTGTAAATCCAGCTGGGAGAAGTGGCTCAGGAGATGAACGAACCAGGTAAGTTATGTACTTCCCCATAATAAAAGACGTATCCTCGTCGGAAGACATACTTGAACTACTCAGATAATGTGTATACGCAACAAATTCAACATAAGTTTTACTGGTATGTGTTAAGCGAGAAATTTTTTCATTTGACATCTCATATACAGGTCGTGAATTATTTTCTGGTGTGTCTGCTTACTTTAAAATTCCACAGTATGACAACAAATGCTTGAGCGTAGGTAGTTATTACTCATTGTGTGAGTTTCATGAAATGCACATTAGATTTAGGTGTGTCGCTAGTCAACCAATATAGTCTTATTTACATAAATTATGTCATAAACAACGCGCATATCATAACGGAAGTCTTAATTTTATTTTTTGTTATTTAAAAGATGCTTGTTGCTTTTTTTCATTTTCTGTTTTTGATTATACGTCTAGTTTTTTTTAAGCTACTCTTCCAAAGAGAGTTATTCTGTCTACTCTGTTTCTTTTGCTAAACTAACGATTTGGTTTCCAGACAAATTTTTAACCCTAAATAGAAGAAAGATGTAGCAAGGTTGTTGTATTGTCAAAATTCTCATTGAAATATTGATATATATATTTTGTGAATACCAGTTAATTCTTCTGGATGATATTGTATAACATGCGTTTGATGTATTAACCTTTAAATTATTTTATCTACTAAAATGGCTTAAGCTTCACCCAAAATTTGATTCATAGGATATACAGAGTGTTTCCCAGCAGGACTCGATAAGCCTTTCATTTCTTTTTTAAGTACAATACTCCCATATTATTACTGTTTTTAAAGCTCCACTATTTTTTTTTTAAACAAAGACAACATACTTTACGTAAGCCATGAATTTCCCAGATTCTTTGATTCTAAAATTTTGAGCTTGCACAGTTTGAGAAGCGATTGTAATTTAATTACCACTTAGAATAAGTGAATAAATTTTGAATCTCTTGGTGGACCTACTTATGGTATATAGTTGAATTTTAATATATGGGTGTTTGTCACTATAAGAAACTCGATTACTTCAAATGGTTATTTTTTTTTTTTAATAACCACTATGCGTTTATTATTTGAATTCTATTAAAGTGCTTTGATTTTTTTAAGCATATGTTAGCTCTATCTTTTTACTTCGATTATTAAGCTTCATCATTTTTCATTGTGCGATCATATGTAATCTTGTAGCCAGATTATAAAAAAGACGCAGAAAATTATTATCATATGAATAGCAAAAAAATCGAAATAAATAATCAATTATAAGTACATGCAATAACGTGTATCTTGGAAATTATTAGTTAGCACTAAGTATATATAATTTTTTTAATCTATAGTCTTGAAATGCATAAATTGGGGTATTGTATTAAAAAAAAAAGTTGAAGGTTGTACCGAGGTTACGAAACACTCTGTATAAATACTGACAGTTTTGTGTTATAAAGAAATTATAATTCTACAACAATTTATAGGAACTTTTTTTTTATTTGTCACTGTTTACGAGTTATAAAGGAAGCAACCTGTAGAGCTTTCTTATTTTTCGAATATTAAGATTTTTCCTAACAATATTATTGATGGTAAAATTATAAAGTAACGAAGAATAATTAAAGCCCCAGTTTTGCATGTGCTTAAAGTTTATTAGATTTTTTGATGTAGCCTTTTAAAGATTAGGGTCTTATTTTCTTAAAATTGCAGCATTGGCTTGTAAATGTTTAGAGAGTCCATCAAAATGTTTATACGGCCAAGGTCAATTTCCTCACAAAAAACATTTTGAACAATTGCAAAAGGTGCTAATTCTATTGATAATTACAAATTGTTTTCCTTTAAGACAAAAACTTGGAATTTATAAGTACACTTCTTTATTTAAAAAAATAGCATATATTGTAGCAGTAAAAAATCTCTTTATAAAATACTACCCTATATACGGTAAAAGTAGAGAACGCACTTTTATTGAAAAAAAAAATATTGCAATTAAAAAGAAAAAACCAACTGTGACTACTAGCTACAAAACAGGACTGAAAAAAATTCAGCTGATGTTTTTTATAAAAACAATATTTATGCACACTAAAATTTTTTTGTGATTCCTGTTTAAAATTCCAGTAAAATATTGGGTAAAATTACTAAGGTAAAGTCAGGTAAGTGTGTAACCGGGGCAAGTGTGTAGTTTGTTTATCATTTATTTTTAAAATTGAAAACGACGTCACTCTTGTATTATACTAATTTACGAAACTTCATCTAGTTTTACAGACAAAAACTTCGCACTCCTAACGCTTAATGACTTGAATAACTGTGAATATATCATATCTTATTAAATAGGCATAGTTAGTATTATTGCTCTTGGGCGAACTAAAGGATAATCTATTTATTATATGATGCGGAACGATAACACTTCCCCTTTTGCTGGGTATGTTTAGTATTGACGTGTTTAAATTTCTTTTTTTTTCAGTAAACCGTGATAATAACAAGTGTATCTTATTGAGGTTTCACTGCGCATTATTACGTACTTCATGTGCAATTTATCAAGATGTCTTATATGTGAACGTGTTACATTTCTCGCACTATGCATTTTTACTACCACTTACTGACTTTACTTTATAGAATTGGAATTTATAGAAATAGTATACTTTAAATTTTTGGTAATTTTATCCTACTGGGATTTTAATAAGGAATTGCAAACATTTTTTAGTGGGTGTGCCAACGTTTTTCAAAACATCATTTAATAACAAAATTAATATTTGTTGCTTATCGAACATTTTATGTTTTGAAACAACAAAGAGCTACTAAATAGAAAAAATTCACACAGCAGTTTCAAATATCAACCAAAACTCAGAAACTCTCATTTTATCTGCGAAATCTTACTCAGACTGTGGTGAAACAACGCATTCCCAAGAAGAAATTTCATTAATAGTGTGCAACTACCGAATTTAAAACTGCTCGATATTTTAATGATGTGTGTCTGTGTCCTTTGTCACCCAGTCTAACCTTCCCACTTCTTTTTAACAGCTACCTGTTGGTAATGAAACGTCTCAATTGAAATTGTAAGTGTAAGCAGGTGTGACGAATATCCGTGCATCACATTATTCATGTGAAGAAGAAGACGGATTATAGCGGTATGTACTTTCGTTTTCAAACGGGGGGAATCATATAAGATAAAATTAGTATTCCAGGGCCTCTGCTGATCGTTATTTAAATGTAAAAAGAATCATCCATATATAATAAACTTCCTTTTATTTTACAGAAATAAGTTAAGCTTAAAATTATTATATTTACCGTCTTTTTTAATAGTCAAAGTATGAAACCTTCAGTACAATTCGTGTACCTTCTAAGATACATCTTGCTATAGGATTTCTGTAGAGGGATTTGCGGCAACCATAACCACCGTTGTAGTTGATCATGAGGAAATCTTCACATGTGGTAACCCCGTCATCATTGCAATCCTATGATAAATAAATAATAATTAATGAATAATTTGCAAAATTTGTACAAATTTACTTACTCTACCAAATTTCACGAAATTATATGTCACCACTGAGACGCGCAGGCGTAGCTATTGGCACAACCTTGATAAACTAAAAATTTCTATGAATTAAATATATGACGATATCAGAATCATTTCACACCTGCATCCTCTTTAGACTCCAAAGGTGTACCTTCAACAGCATCTAGCAAAATTTTGTGATTTGAAAGGGCCGCAGTGTCCACCAGTAACCTAATGGTTCGTCAGGGCATCCAGAACTGGCCGCGCATAAGCATCTCATGCAACGGGGATTCAAATTACTGACATAGATCTCTGTAGATCGTATTGTAGAAATTAAATGAATCTATTTAAAAAAGGTGGTGAATATCCACTTGTCTTATATATTTAATGTCTTAACAACGTCATCAAGTATCATCTGAGTAAAAACAATCTACTGATTTGATGAATTGACAGTGTATAACCTTCAGTTATCAATTACCTACAGCACTATTTGGTTGTGTTTTTTATTATTATTTCTCGCACGTTTCGCTTTCTTCCTAATTTCAAGAAACAAATTTCTTTTAGAACATACAGAGCTTCTCTAAAATTTTAGTAGTTAAATTGCAAAATTTGAACTTACTCAAACTAACCGACAAAACCGATTTATCGCAAATAAAGTATATTTGAAAAAACATATTGAACAAAGAAAGCTTTTATTAAATGATATGAAATAATTTACGTTAATGTGACGTTCTTCTTTGATGCATCAAATATTTCTTTAAAACAATATTTTTCTTCAAATAAATTAGCTAACAGCTATCCGAAGCTTTTTCTTTTAATGCATTTACCGATACGTGCCTCGACTTTCATATATTCACAGCAGCGGTTGTGGAAATGAATGGAATGAAATCTTAGGATCTTTTTTTAACCTAAATTACCTAGGTGTACAATGATAATTTTTATAATTGAAAAACTACTTCGAATAAATTACTAAAAATATCTAAGAAATGAAACTAGTATGTCCCATTGCACAATACAAGAAATTATCAGAAACATTCGGAATTAATGCAAACAAATACAAACCAAATACACTTAACGTCTATTTGAAGGTTTCTTTAATGGCCTGAAGGCGTATGCTTTTGAAGTTTTGCTATGTAGCATGTACGTTAAACATATCTACAAGTATCCTATTCTCCTATTTTACTCATCAACTTTTCATACTTGATATGAATTTTCTACATGGAGACATAGTTAAAAATACATATTCGAGTTTTAAGCAAGCCTACGAAAAAGGCTTATGGTAAACGTTAAATCAGTGACGATACGATATACGAAATACGGGAGGACCGTTTAAGAGTTAGCAGGACTATGGAACTCAATTCCCGAATATGCGCAAATAGCTTACTAACATTTTAGTCGCTTGTCATTAAGGTCGTTTAAAAAAACATTTTTCATTGATTTGTATTGTTTTTTTTCATTTGTAGTAATTAATCTAAATAACTATGGAATATTTATTAGCAATTGCAGCGTTGGAGGATAACGTTGAGCTGTTGTCATATCGAAGACAAGGAGGACAGGAAAGACCTAGTAGAAACCCTGGTAACGCGCAAAGTAGTAGAAACTATCACTACAACGACAGTAACTAAAGAAGGCGAAGTAATAGAGAAACCGCCTGTAAGCTCTCCGCTGAGGTCACCAGTTGAAACGAAAGATTTGTCGCCAGTGGAACCGACGGCGAAAAGTAGTGTCACCTGCTGAAGAAGAAGAACAGAAGGCGGTAGAGCCTAAGGTAATCAGTCCTGTCGACAAAGATGTTGTCACGACCGTTGAGATAACCAAACCCGTTCCAACTCCCAAATCCCCAGTTGACACAGACAAGACTAAAGACGTTTCTATAAAACCTCCGACGGAGGTTCCAAGAGAAGCGTCGCCAGTGGAGGCGAAATCGCCTGCAGAGGAGATACCATCACCACCAACGTCTCCAAAGGATGAATCCATTGATAAAGTAAAAGACGCGTCTCCTTTAGGTTCCCCCAAGCCTGAAGAACAAATTAAAGTCGTGTCGCCTACACCATCGACAGCTGAAGAACTACCAAGCAAGGAAGAGTACCTAAAACCGGATATCGCGGAAAAGCCGACCGATCTCGCCGTACCGGAAACAATTGAAGACAAAGACAAGATCGTCGAAAAGATAGCACCGTCACCAAAATCACCTATCGAGGCAGTGCTTAAACCGAAATCACCAGAAGAAGTGTTAAAGAAGGAGGTCGCCGAACCAGGAAAAGTATCTCCCACGGCTGTTGTCACTGTCGAAGACAAGGAGGACAGGAAAGACCTAGTAGAAACCCTGGTAACGCGCAAAGTAGTAGAAACTATCACTACAACGACAGTAACTAAAGAAGGCGAAGTAATAGAGAAACCGCCTGTAAGCTCTCCGCTGAGGTCACCAGTTGAAACGAAAGATTTGTCGCCAGTGGAACCGACGGCGGAAAAAGTAGTGTCACCTGCTGAAGAAGAAGAACAGAAGGCGGTAGAGCCTAAGGTAATCAGTCCTGTCGACAAAGATGTTGTCACGACCGTTGAGATAACCAAACCCGTTCCAACTCCCAAATCCCCAGTTGACACAGACAAGACTAAAGACGTTTCTATAAAACCTCCGACGGAGGTTCCAAGAGAAGCGTCGCCAGTGGAGGCGAAATCGCCTGCAGAGGAGATACCATCACCACCAACGTCTCCAAAGGATGCATCCATTGATAAAGTAAAAGACGCGTCTCCTTTAGTTTCCCCCAAGCCTGAAGAACAAATTAAAGTCGTGTCGCCTACACCATCGACAGCTGAAGAACTACCAAGCAAGGAAGAGTACCTAAAACCGGATATCGCGGAAAAGCCAACCGATCTCGCCGTACCGGAAACAATTGAAGACAAAGACAAGATCGTCGAAAAGATAGCACCGTCACCAAAATCACCTATCGAGGCAGTGCTTAAACCGAAATCACCAGAAGAAGTGTTAAAGAAGGAGGTCGCCGAACCAGGAAAGTATCTCCACGGCTGTTGTCACTGTCGAAGACAAGGAGGACAGGAAAGACCTAGTAGAAACCCTGGTAACGCGCAAAGTAGTAGAAACTATCACTACAACGACAGTAACTAAAAGAAGGCCAAGTAATAGAGAAACCGCCTGTAAGCTCTCCGCTGAGGTCACCAGTTGAAACGAAAGATTTGTCGCCAGTGGAACCGACGGCGGAAAAAGTAGTGTCACCTGCTGAAGAAGAAGAACAGAAGGCGGTAGAGCCTAAGGTAATCAGTCCTGTCGACAAAGATGTTGTCACGACCGTTGAGATAACCAAACCCGTTCCAACTCCCAAATCCCAGTTGACACAGACAAGACTAAAGACGTTTCTATAAACCCGACGGAGGTTCCAAGAGAAGCGTCGCCAGTGAGGCGAAATCGCCTGCAGAGGAGATACCATCACCACCAACATCTCCAAAGGATGAATCCATTGATAAAGTAAAAGACGCGTCTCCTTTAGTTTCCCCCAAGCCTGAAGAACAAATTAAAGTCGTGTCGCCTACACCATCGACAGCTGAAGAACTACCAAGCAAGGAAGAGTACCTAAAACCGGATATCGCGGAAAAGCCAACCGATCTCGCCGTACCGGAAACAATTGAAGACAAAGACAAGATCGTCGAAAAGATAGCACCGTCACCAAAATCTCCTATCGAGGCAGTGCTTAAACCGAAATCACCAGAAGAAGTGTTATTTGTATACAAATTTACTTACTCTACCAAATTTCACGAAATAATATGTCACCACCTGAGACGCGCAGGCGTAGCTATTGGCACAACCTTGATAAACTAAAAATTTCTATGAATTAAATATATGACGATATCAGAATCATTTCACACCTGCATCCTCTTTAGACTCCAAAGGTGTACCTTCAACAGCATCTAGCCAATAATTTTTGCTGATTTGAAAAGGGCCGCAGTGTCCACCAATACAACCTAATGGTTCGTCAGGGCATCCAGAACTGGCAGCGCATAAGCATCTCATGCAACGGGGATTCAAATTACTGACATAGATCTCTGTAGATCGTATTGTAGAAATTAAATGAATGCTATTAAAAAGGTAGGTGAATATACACTCTGTCTATATATTTAATGTCTTAACCAACGTCATTCAAGTATCATATGAGTAAAAACAATCTACTGATTTGATGAATGTGACAGTGTATAACCTCTCAGTTATCAAATCTAACCTACAGCAACATTAGTTTGTGTATTTGGTTTATTATTAGTTATTTCTCGCACGTTTTTCGCTTTCTTCCTATATTTTTCAAGAAACAAAATGTTCTTTTTAGAACACACAGAGCTTTCTCTAAAATTTTTAGTAGGTTTAAATGCAAAATTTGAACTTAAGCTCAAAACTACACCGACAAAAACGATTATTATCCGCAAAGAAATGTATATGTTTGAAAAAACATATTTGACACAAAGAAACTTTATTTAAATTAGATATAAAATAATTTACGATTAATGTGACTGCTTTCTTTCTTTGATGCGATCAAACTATTTCTTTAAAACAATATTTTTTATTCAAATAAATTAGCTAAACAGCTATCGACTTTTTCTTTAATGCCATTACCGATACGTGCCTCGACTTTAATATATTCACAGCACGCTTGTGGAAATGAATGGAATGAAATCTTAGGATCTTTTTTAATCCTAGAATTACGCTGAGGTGTACAACAATGATAATTTTTTATAAATTAGAAAAACTACTTCCGAATAAATTACTAAAAATATCTAAGAAATGAAACTAGTATAAGTCCCAATTGCACAATACAAGAGATTAATGCACGAAACCATTCGAAATTAATGCAAACAAATACAAACCAAATACAATTAACGTCTATTTGAAAGGTTCCTTTAATGGCCTGAAGGGGGCGTATTGCTTTGCAAGTTTTGCCTATAGTAGCATGTACGTTAAACATATTCTACAAGTATCCTATTCTCCTATTTTACTACATCAACTTTTCATACTTGATATGAATTTTCTACATGGGAGACATAGTTAACAAATACATATTAGAGTTTTAGCAAGCTCACGTAAAAAGCTATGGTAAACGTTAAAATCACGTGACGCAATACGATATACGAAATAGCGGGAGGAACCGTTTTAGAAGTTTAGCAGGACTATGGAAGCGCAATTCCCGAATACTGCGCAAATTAGCTTACCTAACCACATTTTTCAGTCGCTTGTCATCAAGCTGTCGTTTAAAAAAACATTTTTCATTGAATTTGTATTGTTTTTCATTGTGTATTAATTCTAATTAAGGAATATTTATTAGCAATTGCAGCGTTGGAGGATAACGTTGATGTTGTACAGGAAGGTATATTGTCCTGTATTAACACCTGTAATTTTATATTTACGGAAAATCATCATCATCCAATAGCCGGAATCCCTATGATAATATGCTTAATAAAACAGTTTATTTTGATCAAATAAGCAAATTACGAACTAAAGGTACGCTTTATTAATTTCAAATAATTTCGGTTTTTTATAGCCAAATAAACATTTAAATTGTAGAGCCATTTGACCAAATATGCTTTTCTATATTCCAAAGAAATTTTACTTTGCGACTGATATCGATTATTTTCAAGTCAAAACTATATTTTTCCATAAGGAGGAAATTTCTTCCTACCTACGTCACTATTTGTTTCAAATAACTTTTTTCTTAGGACCTAATAAACATTTCTTTGCAACTATTTAAAAGAATAATTTATTTGGTTTAATGCGTATTTATTATCGACAAAAACATATTTTTTCCCAGAAGGGGGTCTACTTTCTTCCTAGGGAGGAAAGTTCTACTTTTTCTTCCTAGGGCGGAAAGTAAGTGACATTGACATAATGAAACTGTACATGTTACAATATATGACATTGATAGAAACATTAGAACTTGTATCCAGTTGAGCCTCTTATGGCATAATTGCTAATTATTAGGTATTAAATTTCAATTAACTATTATTAAAACACTTTTTAAAACAGAACGCTAACTTGACAGTTCTCAAAAATATTTGATCAGATTAAGCTACTCACAGGTATGTTTTATTATGTCTAGACATTTATTAAAATGACTGGCTGGGAAAAAAAAGTATTCAAACCACGTGAGAAAGTTACTATTGCAGCCTGGCAAATTATTTTATTTGCCAGACTGCAATTAGAGCCACGTCCTCACTTGGTTTGAAAATATACTATTTCTCAGTGCAATACCGAAAAACAGCGCATACGGTATCCTGTTTATACGGTTTTTAATTTGACTCGAAGGTATTCGATTCAATAATGCGAACAAAAATCGATCTGCACTAATGGGGGGCATCAATCGGAATGTCGAACGATGCATCTCGTCATCAATCTGATATGATACCTTAATCTTACATCTAAAGAAAACAGTCATCCGTCTCTTTTTTCCTTTTTTGTGTAATTACCCCTCCCATGATGACACTATAATTTTAATTTAAGATTATTATTAAAAAAAGCGCCTAAGCTATTTTTTTTATTTAAAATAAAAATACCATTACCTCCCTCCCTTCCTATCAATTCAAGCTGTATACGCGCCTGAGACAGAGTGTACGTAATTTCTTTTTAGTGTGGGTGTAAAGAGATTGAGATAATCAAGCTAATCAAACAAAAAAAAGTACGGGGAAAACCTAAAGTCTGAATCGTATTAGATCCTATACGAGGTAGGTATACATACGCGAGAACACAAAACAATTGAGTTGCAGTCCGTTAACGGATTTGGTAGCGAAGGATATCCTGGTTTATTCTAAAAATACATGGACATCATTTGCTTTAAAATTATGGTTCATGTATTCACTTCTGTATGTACATATATACATAAATGAATACATACACACAAAAAATATGTTTCTATCAACTTATTTTTAATTATATATAGTATTAAGTCTAATGATAAATCGATTTTTAATAAATTCCGTCTTATAATTGGC
This sequence comes from Protaetia brevitarsis, assembly GCA_004143645.1. Taxonomy (NCBI): domain Eukaryota; kingdom Metazoa; phylum Arthropoda; class Insecta; order Coleoptera; family Scarabaeidae; genus Protaetia; species Protaetia brevitarsis. The sequence goes on from RXPK01003277.1 coordinate 47,347, forward strand.
AAAGCAAAGCCATCGACGACAACAATGTAAAGTCGTTATGCGGCTAAATTACAATTTAGGAATCACATGTTGATTAATATTATTCATAACAATTATATTCAAGCTAATATTAGTTAGTTATTTTTTTATTCTTTAATTCTTTCAATGTACAGAAAGTAGGGAACAGGTCAAAAATAGACACAGAAAAAGAAAAGCAGTACATAAACAGCACGAGAACACAGACATAAGTTAAAAACATTTGCGAACTATTCTTATGTCGATTTACAGTTTGAAAAAGTCTTTCAGATTATAAAACGAATGTTTGTCTAATATTTGTTCTGATTTTTTGTTTAAATATCTTACAATTCAAAAGATGCAATTCCACGGGTATATAATTGTTGATCTTAATAGTTGCAAAACTATATTTTTTTGAACTATAGTTAATTTTGTTTTAGACAGGACATATAAGTACTTTCATTTGTCGCTCTTGTAGAATGATGGGTATATGGATAAGTTCTATTTGTTTAAAAAAAGTGTCATAATTTCTTGTCATAAAAATATCTTTACAAGTGATTAATCCCTTTTCAACGCAATTTACTTCGTAATATCAACTGCTTAATGCGTATGTATTTTTGAAAATTCTTGTTTCTACAAGGGAACTAAGATAATGATATTAATAATTTCAGCGAATTCCTCTAAATTCTAATAAGATGGATGTGCTTGGAGAAAGATTTTTATTCGTTTATATAAGTCCAAAGTCCCATGAATATCCAAACTTTGGATATTCATTATATGTTCCATACAAACAAAGTTCTACGGACGTCCACTATAAATGTTAAAGATAATATCTACCTACTACAAGCTTTAAAAACGAAATGATAACGGCGTTTTTTGTATAAATTACAATTCAAATTCAATTTTTAATGAAATGCGTTTGTCGTGATATTAATTTCAAAATATTGGCCGTATTTTCAGAACATTTTATTTCTGAGAACGAGGTAATATTTTTTTGTGAGAAATATTTCGTAATTTAAAGAGTTTTGAAACAAAAAAAAAACAAAATGACAAGTTAAATATAATATTGAAATAAATCAAATTAGCATTATTGGAGCTAATGTAATATTAGAAAAAAAACAGTTTTAAGAGAGAGGTTTGAGAGAGATGCCGAGGCACAAATTAAAATTTAAAAAATAAATGGCAATTTCAATGCACAATCTAAGTGCCTAAGTCTTATGAAACATCTGTTTATATTTACTTTTTGTTTTGTTATTATAGCCTGCTGGAACCTCTGTTCTTTAATAAATGAAAGAAAAATAAATAGGTAATAATATGTATTAATTATGTTGTGGTTGGTAATTGGTATATAAAGTTTTCATTTTTGATTTAGTCGCCTAACAACATTAACGATATTATTTTTAAATGAAAAAATTGTCATATTTATCTGTTGACACTTAATTGAAACGTAACCTCAAACTGTCATATTGACCATTGAGTTATTGACTCAATGTGAACGATCTAAAAATGTCTATTCTATTAAAAACCACAGTTGTGTAAAACAAAATTACCTTCTTCATAAGTCGTCGGCATGAATAACACAAGAAAAAACACTAAGGAACGCACATCGTCGTATTCAGCCATTTTATTATTTTTTAATTGTTTTATATATGTGTTAAATAAATTATAATAAAATAAATATTATTATATTAAATTGGCAGGTTAATGCACTCAAACAATATTCTGTCACCGTCACCAAGTTTCTGTTACAAGTTACAGACGTATAAACAATTGTCAATTTTCCACACTGATGCTGAAGAAATGGAGGGAAATGGATGATTGTGGTCACCCCACCAAAAATACGATTTTAAATCAACAGAAGATCCAAAGTTACTAATATAAAATCATTATTCAACATATATAACCATACTACATAATCGATCTTATAGTATAACCTATACAACTATAAACAACGAATTTGATACTCATTATGTGAAAATTATGCTAATTGCAAATTACAAAGCACGTCGGAGATTGCCTAATCCTATTAAATCTACATGCTATTTTAACATCACGTTTTTTTTTGTAATAGATAGATACGTATCTAGCTTTATTTTAATAATTTATATATTACATTATTAGGTACTATAACTAATAAAAAGTACATTATCTTATGTAATTAGTGTATTACATTACATCTAACAGATGCATTTTTAACTAATTTTAACATGAGCTGCCTCTATAAATTCACCACGACTTTCTACCGGTGATAATTATACCTACATATGTATGTATAACGTTGTAGAGAGAAAAAAAAACCCTAATATATAAAAGAATGTGTATCTAAAACAAAGATCATTGTTTATACATTGTGTTATATGATAAAAACTATTTTATAAGCATTCAGACAAAAAACGCCAAATGGTCGAAATCACTATTGTTGATTTCTTCTAGTTATTGTAAGCAGTATTCGCTATACATTTCTACATAAGGTCAAATAGAGATAAAAGTTTATGGAGTATAACACCATAACTCACGTAATACATAAATATAAAAAATGAAGGTCTCTTATTTACAGCGAATCGATGCTGCTGACTAATATTTTATAATATGCATCCGGTTGTATGGAAATTTTGTAGAAAGTATGATTAAAATGCAACTAGAGACTCAAAACTAAAAATTCCCACATACTGCTTCAATTTTTTTTACTTATAAACAAAATAATTTATTATACTCAATTTCTAATTTAATTATTTGATATATTTAAGAACAAAACAATATTTCCATTTCCCATACTTAATGTGTCTATTTTACGATAGGTGGCGCATCTCATTTATTTTTTTTAGTGATTTTGTGCTTAGAATATTTGTCACAGATTTGCTTAACTTGGCAATAACCTCAACAATATTAAATGTCAGGCTGGTAAATTTTGTTAGAAATTCAAAACATGGAACGCGACGTTGAACAATTACATGCCGCTCTAAATGCTATTAAAATATTACGGTCGAACGTTGGCCACGTATTCGAATCGGTAAGCAATGGACTCAGAGCAGATCATGGAGAAGAAGGGAAAGATGCGAAATTCATCACCGAATTACAAGTTCTGCTGACAACGGTAAATAATAATTTACGGTGAGGAATCGTACTTTGTGATAGAGCACGCAAATTATTTATTTACGTTTGAAGGGATGTGGAAAATGCTGCTGCGAACCTTACGCCACCACCTAGTGCTTTTAATTTAGGAAATACAACATATCTTAGTCAAGAGACTACTCAAGAGCGTCAAGCACTGTACGGCCAGTTGGTGAACAGTTACAAATGGACTGATAAGTGTTTATTTTTTAGGATTCTTAGTATTTGTTAGTTTCTGCCATTTTATTTTAGATTAGGGAATATAGTGCTGTTGCAGGGCACATCTTGCAAACTAATTCTATAAGTAAAACCTACAAGACATTTAGTATGACCAAAAGGCGGAAAACACAAACAAGTATTCATAATGTACCCCCAGAGTATGTCTGAAAGTGATCTTATTTTAGTGTTTCTATTATAAATTCTATTTTTTCAGTGTTATTGAAAACCATATATCAACTATTGATAGACTTTTCACTGATATGACAATAACCACTTCAAGACCATTTGTTCTAAATCCTATTATACAGGTAATAAATCTATTATCTGTTTCTCTTTTTGTCTTATACTTTATTCATCTGCATTATTATAATTTTTTTCAAAGGTATCTTTAGGGAGAATATTAAAAGCAATTATAGCATTCAAAGGACTAATGATCGAATGGGTGGTAATTAAAGCACATGCTGAATCAAATGATATATGGACCGAATCTCGCTACAAGGTGTTTCAAAAAGTAACAGAGAATAGTCATGCTGCAATGTGCCACTTTTATGCTCCTACAATGCCCGAATTAGGTGTCAGATCTTTTATGGTATTATTTTTTTTTATTATTTTAAACTAAAGCAATTGATTTTATTTTTTTACAGCATTGGCTCCACAGTTATAACACTTTATTCAGCAGCCCATGCAAAAAGTGTGGGAACCACCTACAAAGCAATTTACCCCCAACCTGGAGAGATCTCCGTACTTTGGAACCATATCATGAAGAGTGCAAATGATAGTGTATATTTTAAGTTAAAATATAGTTCTAAGCTCAATAAAATTATTTTAGAAACTTTTATAATTTGTGTTTTACAAAAACAAACAAAATGTAATAAAAATATAATTTATTAATTTGTTATATTTGGGATTATACAACTAGATGGTAATTCATTAGCATTGATGACATGATCGAAATACAAATTTACAATATTTTGTAGTAAGTCATCATCATTTGGTTCATTATTATATGCAACTATTAAATGCGTATTTTTTGATAGCTTTTTGCTGCATGCTTTACATGCATCAAGCAAGCTAGCACACAGATATGCACATTGTATTGGTGTTATTGCTATATTGTCTCTATAAGAATGGAAATTGTTTAAAATTATGAGCTCAGGTATTCTGTACCAAGTGTGAATTCCATTTAATTGCTTTGACAGTTCAGATATTTCCTTAAGATACCTGAAACAAAACCATTATTCATTAATTGATACTTATCAAAATGCTTTGAAAAAAAAAGAACCTAAATAACAACCTAACCGCACACCGGCTCAATGTGTTGCCCACTATTTTCATTTATCACGAACTAAAATATACAGTGATCTGTATATTTTATGCCACATAAGAACAGATATTTAGAAAGCGAAGTTTTTGTTTTATATTCAGTTGATTAGGCTTAATATGCATTAAAAATCGAAAACTACTAATTAATATACCCGTGCGAGTTATTTCACAATGAAATTTGTAAATATGCTGATCTTAATATATAGGTCTCTTTATATTTTAGTTGTAAAATCTGTGGGGCAGATGGCACAACATGAAAATAACCTCACTGCCAAATTTATGAACAATAAATATTAATATTATATTATTTTGATTACTCACAGAAAGGTTATATTTTTCAACACATTCTTATCGATTATTGTGATACCTGAAGGTAGTTCTGTAAACGCTTCTGGAGATATGAACCAGATTTTTCCGCCATTTTCTGCAAAGTTTATTGCATTCTGTGGATAGAATTGCTTTATAAATACGTGCTAATGGATACCAAAGTCCTTACTTTAAATAAGATATATTCCAAGTTATCACCATAGAGAAGAAATGAGTTTACATTCTCTACCATTACTTTGAATTAAATGATTTAAAATTCAAATTCTACAACACACGTCCCAGACAACCAGTTATTATACGATTTAAAACAGAAATCTTTATTACCGACATAAATATTCAAATTGAACTTAACCTCACTAATCAACTTGGTCAGGTTGTTTACAAACATGTATGCGGAAAAAATCGAAGAATTTCAAAACTATTTCAAGTCCCACAATAAATTTAAAGAATATTCCGGCCATTCGTCAAAAGTTCATTCAGTCGGATGGAGCTGCGACGGTAGAAGATTGGCGTCGGGATCGTTCGTAAATCAGTTTGTATTTACACATTGGATCGCGATAGGCTTGTAATTTCATCATATTATACTAGTTTTACGTTTACGAAGCTGTATTTAATTTGTAGAACAAAGAAATTACGTTTAAAGGCCAT